>SNQJ01S0081009.1:31292-52027 GCA_010110895.2 Picea sitchensis | reverse complement strand
GAAAATCCAGATGTAAAAGAAGTAGCCTTCAAAGCATCCAAAATATCAAAGAAAAAGGGAAAGCGACAAGAAAAAGAACATAACAACAATAGTGATGTCTCGGAAGATGATGAAGAAGTGACAACTTTGTCAAAAGACTAAAAAAGGGAGCCAACGGTAGGTATAGAGGTAAGATTCCTTTAATTTGTTTTAATTATGATGGTATTGGTCATTTTTCTAACAAATGTACTCATAAGAAAAAGAGAAATAATGAAGGTGACTCAAAAAAAAAAAAAAACATATAAAGGAAAAAGAACCACAAAGAAAGTTTTCAAGAAAAGCTTATGCACCAAAGAAGGCATATCATCATCAGATGAAAATGAAGTCAGTGACAGTGAGACATAAAGAGTTATATTCATGGCAGTAGAAGACTTTGAAGTAGAATATGAAGAAGACGAAGAAGAAATTGAAGAGGCGGAAGTTGACTCCCGAGAGGAATTGATGAGTGCCATAAAAGTTATCAGAAGAGAAAAGAGGAAAAACAAGAAGCTACAAGAGGAACTAGACAAGAAAGAAGACACTAAGGAATTAGAACAAATGATCACAAATTTGAAGGTTCAAATTGAAGAAGATAAAAGAATTGAAGAAGCACTCAAAAAACAACTAGAAGGAAGAGACATGATCATTGAAAATTTGGAAGCAGAAATTGTCACATTAAGAAAGGATCTTCAAAAGAAAAATATGCAGAACAACTCAAAAGTTTTGAATGACATTATTAGAAATTAAAGGCCTAATCATGACAAGTTCGGACTTGGATACAATCAGACAGAAAATGGATCAATCTCCAAAACAACAGAACAAGAAGCATATCCAAAAATCTATGCAGAAACAATCAAATGAGATAGGAAGGTCTATAGAGAAAATTACAGGGACACTCCTCCACCGAGAAGATTCAGATTTCGGAATCAATGACCGACAGAAACTTATAGGTCTCAAGAAGAAGAAGGATTCATAAGAGCACCTCCTTTTAGAAGATCTTCAAATCCCAAGTATCAAACTATCTTTTTTGTTTTATGCCATGCATGTAATAATTTTGGACATAAAGTTGTAAATTGCAGAGCTAACAATAGAAACATAAACAACTTTGAAAGTCATACACAAAAGGGTTATCCAAGAAGGCCTAGTGAAACACAGAGAAGAAGCTACAACAGGTTTAAATCATTGAGCACTGAAATGGAATGCTACAAGTGTAACAAATTTGGACACATGGCCAAAGATTGCAGAATGAAAATCTCTCCTAGAGAACCACAACAGAAAAAAAACAATCACAGACAGGAACTGACAATCTCTTCTAGAGAACCACAACAGAACAAAAACAATCACAGACAGGAACCTCGGAAAAGGACATGGATAAGAAAGCAAAATCAGTACAGCAATGAAGAATGCACACTCTCTCTACAAGCTAAGAAGAAAAAACATGGTTGGTATGTTGAAAGTGGTTGTTCAAAACACATGGCAGGTGATAGAGACAAGTTTCTTAAATTAAGAAATGAAAGAGATGGATCGGTCTCCTTCAGAAATGATGATTCAGCTAAAATCATTGGAAAAGACACAGTCAGAATTGGGAACAAGAATACAAAGGCAGAAAATGTTCTACTAGTATAAGATATGAAACATAATCTTCTAAGTGTGAGTCAAATGTGTGACCAAGGTCATAAAGTTACTTTTGATTCACAAAAGTGTGAGATAAGAAAAGAAGGTTCAGGAAAAGGTCATAAAGTTACTTTTTGATTCAATAAAAGGTGAGATAAGAAAAGAAGAAGTTCTAGAAAATTGATTGCTACAACCACGAGAACTTCAAGCAACATCTGATATGTTGTGTGGAAATTGAACAAAGTGTTTTCACAAAGGAAGATGAAAGTCATTATGCCACTGTAAGAATGGGTCACATACCTTTGATAACCCTCACAAAACGAAAGAGAAACACGTGATAAATGCCCCGCATCACTTAAACTAACTGGAACACTTTATGCAAGCATTTTCAAACAAGGAAAGCAAACAAAGACTAGGTTCAACTAAAGGAATATTCAATGACAAGACTACTAAAAATTGTGCATATTAGACTTAGTTGGACCAACTAAAACAAAGGGTTTAAAAGGTGAGAAATACTTTATGTTAATAGGTTTGATGATTATACAAGAATGACTCAGCAAGCTTTTCTACTAATAAAGCTCTTAAGATTTTGAAACTTCAAGATTCACCAGGAAATGCTTGAAATGAAATGACCAAAAATGTTTGATCCGATAATGGAGGAGAGAGTTCACTTCAAAGTAATTAATGGACTCATCAAATGTAAATACTAATAAAAGGTAATTATTGTTGCTATGACATCTCAACATAATGGATTTTTTTGAAAGAAAGAATATGACAGTACGAGAAATGGCTCTAACAATGTTAATGGATTCCAAATTCACAAATATTTTTTAACACAAAGGCATAACATTTCACATTCAAAATAGAGTAATTTCCAGAAACAACAATGACAAAACTCTCTACTAAGTATGGAAAGGAAGGCAACATTCAAAGCAAATGTGAAGCATTTCGTAGTTTTTGGAAGCAAATGCTACATCAAAAGAGAAGATGGCAAGAATGGGAAAGTTTGACCTCATGTGGACAATGAGTACTCTTGTTGGTTACTCAAGTGCTAAGTCACAAGTGTTACAACCTAAGATTGGAATAAAGTTGTGGAAAGCATCAACGTAACAATTGATGAAACTGCATAGACAATACTCAGCTGTATGTTGAAAATGAATCTCAATGGAACAACTCATCAAGAAATAGAATATGAAAAGAAGGGGAAGATGAAGAGGATCCTAATGTACAGGCCATTATTGAAGAGCAAAGTTCAACAAGTCTCCAAAGACGCCTAAAGGCATAAGTACGTAAGCAGCTGGATCCTTCCGATCAAATATCTAAACAAAGATGCAATGAGTTGAGACTATAAGAAAGAATGCATTCACCTTTGCCGTCTTAATTTTAAACTCACATCTACAATTGAACCAACCTGCTTTGAAGAGGCCGTTAGCGATGAATTTTGGAATAAGGCCATAGACGAAGAATTGGATCAACAGAAAATGACACTTGGGAATTGGTCTCCAAGACCAAAGGACAAGAACGTGATTGGTACAAAATGGGCATACAGAATAAATTTAATGAAGATGGATAGGTTATAAGGAACAAAGATAGATTGAAAATGTGCTGATATGCCGTGTTGAAGAACTAATTTGAAGGAGACATTTTCCGAAGCCAGAAGAATGGAAAGCAATTTAATTGCTTTAGCCATGCATGCTCCAAAAATGTTAAAAAGTGTATCGTGATGGAGGTTAAAATCATCTTTTCTGAATGGCTAACTTGAAGAAGAAGTTCACATCGAACAACTCAAACATTTCGGCTATCATAGAACACACATTATGTGTGTAAATTAAAGAAGTCATCAGATGGTCTAAAAACGCTCCTGAGCATGGTACCTAGACCGATAAATATTCATATCATAGGGTTCGTGAAATGAAGTGCTTATCAACAACCTCGCGATCAAGGTAAGCTCAAGATAGCATTTTATTAATCAAGTTTGCGTTGATGATATTATTTTTGTAGTGATGATGAAAGGTTAAACCAAAAATTTTCAAAGGATATGTAGAATGAATTGGAAAATTTCATTACTTGGAGAACTATCCTCTTTGGCGGGGACTTTGATACGTTAAAGAAACCAAGCAAAATTTTCATTCTCAAAACGCTATCGGGCCATCTCTGATTATTTTCAAGACTAAATGAGCGTAGATATAATAAAGAAAAATGAGATATCACTTTATAATCCGGCAGAATATAATAGTAATATATTAGAGATGCAACCATAAACACGAGATACGCGAATACACCATTTCTATTAATGAAAGAAATGTACGGACACTGTAAAAATACAGAGTGAAAGACTCCATTAGAATGAGGCGTACTTATATCTGAGAAGAGATGTGTGACTCCGGCCACTCTGATTCGCGAAGAAGATGGGTTTCATACCGAGGCCTCAAGGCCCTTTTACAATAATCTGGAATGCCAAAAGTCCTGGACAATCAAAAACCTAACCCTAAGAGATAAGCCAAAAGTCATGGCCCCGCTTGAGTAAGTTATATCAACTTCCTAGTCGTAACGCTTGGCATTACCATCTCCGCTTTATACGGTGATAATTCGTTGGAAAGCGTATCGTTGAGGAGATTCATTTTGGGGCTCAATTATTCAGTTCAATATCATTGAGAACCTAGATCTTGAAAAACCTTCATTTAGGCCCTCAAAATGGCCCCGGTTAAACCCGCCAGTACTAGTAAATTGAAAAATTGCCAGTTGTTTTGAGCCAGCTTGAAAAGGTGGTGGGCCACCAATATCCACCTTCGATCCTCCTCCATCCCAGGAAGCACCGGTCTCCATTGCATTGAGTCTCTGGAGAAGGAAAAGCATTTATCGGAATCTACATCTCGGGTGAGCTCGCTTGTATTGTTGGAGACGTCGCTCTGCTTGGTTTGTTGAAGGTCGTCATAAACCTGTGGCTAGAAGGGTTGAAAATTTTTAACAAGTGTGGATACATAATATTCCTATGTGCATAAGGAATACTTACACTTTTCTTCAATCTTATCGACCCGATTCTATTGGACAAAAGGTGGTTGGACTAAGGCTGCAATGGTTACGGTGTTCTTCTGTTCACCTTTAGAACAAATTGTGAAGAAGATGACTTTTGTAGTATGAGATACTACCTTGTGGCAATCGCTTAGGTGGAGCAAGATAAATTCACCGTATCCTATAGAGTTGACCTCTCAGATTAATAATGACACTACGGTCGAGATTCATGGGGATAAAGATGGTGTTTCTACATATATGGTTGTCCCAAGGGAACATCACAGACATATAGTGGCGAAACATCACATAATATCTCATCCGAAGGGTTGGATGTCATATGATAACGACACCTACCGTTTCACACGAAGATATCGGCCCTTCGCCACCCAAAGTTGTATGGTTGCTGGTGTGGTGCTGTCGACAATCCTAATTGTTTAACGACCTCCCACCGAGATGAGGTTCCGCTTCCACTATCAACAATAAAATGCGAGGGTCCCCTTCTTTCACCCACATTTAGAATCGAAAAGCGCCCTCTTCCTCGATCCTCGCCAAGTTCTTCAGTTGAATTGTTGTGGTCGCGACAATAGCGCTGGGGTCCACGGCCGATGATTTGTCTTTTACCAAGATTTTCATAATCAGATTCAATCGTGGCTCAGCCCCTTGTCTTGATTCGCCACCAATGATCAAGCTTTGGGCTTAATATTCATCCGTGGTTGCCGTGGGCTTTGTGGAAATCGCATCATTTTCCGGTTTCCTTCTTCATTCCCCGGACTTCTTTTCCTCGGTGGTTTCGGAATCGGGTTTCTGAGACCGCTTTTTAGGGTTGTCTTGTCATACTTTTGTTGTTGTGGGTTTGCATCTCAACTCCCGCTTGTTCTGCAAGGCTTAAATTTCTGCCGCATTTTAACAAAGATATCGGTTAGCAAAGACCGAAAGTGATGAGATGCCGTAAAATCCATTCCGCTGATGTATCTGTGTAGAGCCCCAATTTATTTCAGAACCAAATGTCGCTGGAGTCTTTGATACCCATTGGTGGGCAAGGTATGGAAGGTATTGGTGAACTCCTAACCGCTTTGGCCCTCTTTTCGGCCGCCAGGTCCATTCCCATGTATTGTTCCTCATAGTTTCCAAATGGGTAGTATTGTTCTTTACCGCATCCACAAAAATCCCAAGTGGGTTCTGCAAAATTTGTATATTCCGTAATTGCGTGTGGAACTCTACTTCCCAAGAAGTTTCCCACCAATGTTTGACATGGGAGAGAGCCTTAAGGATCAAGGAAGATCTTTTCCTTTTCAAAATTATGAACGTAGAAATAACCTTTCATGATTTAACCATTTATCTAGTAGTATCCGTGATCTATTTGACCTTTCAAATACGGGAATATCAAAAAATTAACCTGTACCTTGAAAGGCTAGGTGACTCCAAAGTGGCCACTTAATGAATATGTCTAATGCTATTTCCAGAAGGCCAAGGATGTAAAATCACCATTTCCGTTCCTTTGTTCGCGGAGAGTTTGGTTCTCTCAAGCACGATCATAGGATCGTCTGCCCATTGTTTTCTTTTCTTCCACCATTGAGGGTTTCTTGCATGTGAGAGAGATTTTCCTCAAGAGACAAGATCGAAACCCAACTTGTTATACTCTGACCTCGTCAGGGACATGTAATTTAAAACGATCACATACTCTTTCCGATACCACCCATCCGATTATTTGCGACAAAATGAGAGCCGGTGATATAATAAAGAAATGCAATGCAGATATCACGTGATATCCAATATAATGTAAATATATCAGAGATGCAACTATAAACACAGAGATACAAGAATAGCGATGATTTCTATTAATGAAAGAAAATGTAATGCAGGAGATCAGAAAATACGTAGAGTGAAAGACTCGCTTAGAATGGGTGTTCTTTATCTCTCGAGAAGAGATGAATGCTACTGCGATTACAAGAAGATGGTTACAATGAGGCTCGAGAGGAATTTTTTATAATAATCGAATGCCAAAAATTCCTAGACATCCAAAAACTAACCTTAGGAGATGAAGGCCAAAAGTCATGTGGGCCCCCTTTTAAGTAAGTTGGTGCATCAACTTCCTGGTCGTAACTTTTGCATACGACTCCGTTTAGGCGGGTGATAGCTCGCTGGAAAGGTATCATCGAGGAGATTCATTTGGGGCTCAATCATGCCTTCATCTATCGAGAACATCATCCTAAAAATTTTAATTTAGGCCTCCCAAAATGCCCCGGTTAAAACCGCTAAAATAGTAAATTGCCGAAATACGCCAAAGAAACCAAGAAATTTTCATTCTCAAACTAAGTATATCGCTATTCGATTATTATTTTCAAGACTAAATGAGAGCAGATATAATAAAGAAATGCAATGCAGATATCACGCATATCAAAGAATATAACAGAAATATATTAGAGATGCAACCATAAACACAGAGATACAGAATACACGATTTCTATTAATTTGTTGAAATGGCCGCAGATCAGAAACGTATGAGTGAGAGACTCATTAGAATGGTGGCAAATTTTATCTCTGAGAAGAGATGACGGCTTACTAAGATTCGCAAGAAGATGGTTACAATGTGAGGCCTCGAGGCCTTTTTTACTATAAACATGAATGCCAAAAGTCCCAGACATCCAAAAACCTAACCCTAGGAGATGAAGCGCCAAAAAGTCAGCGGGCCCCGCTTGAGTAAGTTATGTAACTTCCTCGTGGTCGTGAACTTTGCATACGATTCGCTTTTAGGCGGTGGATAGCTCGTTGGAAAGGTATCGTCAGTGAGATTCATTTTGGGGTCAATTATTCATTTGGCTATCATTGAGGAACTCCAGATCTTGAAAAACCTTCATTTAGGCCCTCAAATGGCCCGAAAAGTTAAAACCTGCTAAAATAGGTAAATTGAAAAATTGGGTTACAAGTTATACTTTTGAGTCAGCTTGAAAAAGGTGGGTGGCCACCAATATCCACTGATCACTCTCCTCCTAGGGAATCAATGGTCTCCATTGCATCGAGTTCCTGGGGGAGAGGAAAGCATTTATCAATCTACATCTTGGTGAGTCGCTTGCCTTGTTGGAACCGTTGTGCTTCTTGGTTTGTTGAAGGTCGCCACAAACCTGTGGTTGTAAGGGTTGGACATTTTTAACCACTTTGGATACATGAGATGTATGTGTGCATAAGGAATCTAGGTGATTTGTTGCAGTCTTTTTGACCTTCTTCTGTTGTTTAGAAGGTGCTTTGGCCGAAGTTTTGGTGGCTGCAGTATCCTTCTGTATATTGTGGAGAAGATGAATTTGTAGGCATGAGATACTAATTTGTGGCACTATTTAGGTGGAGCAAGAGGTTGGAATTCACTTCCGTATCCCGTAGAGATGACCTCCCATGATAATAATGACACTACGAGGTCGCGACTCATAGATAGCATACCAATATATATGGTCAATCTGCTAGTAATGCATATCCAATGGGAAAGATCACATAATATTCATCCTTGAAGGGTTGATGTCATGGGCGATAATTCATTGACCGGCCGGCCGACAATTAAGATATTCTTTGGCTTTGCCAATTGGATGTTGTATGGTTGTGGGTGGTGCTGCTTGCCGACAATCCCAATTGTTTAATGACCTCTACCGAGATGAGACTTTTCCTCGCTTCCACTATCAACAATAAATGCGCCGAGGTCCCTTCACCCACATTTGTGAATGAAAAAGGCGCCCCCTCTCTTCAGGATCTGTTGCTTCTCTTGGTTGAATTGATGTGGCCATGACAATAGCAAAGGTCCGCCGATGATCTATTCCGTCAAAGATTTTCATAATCGACTCAATCGTGGCTCTGGCCTCGTTTTGATCTCTGCCACCAATGACCGTTTTGAGCTACATTCATCTCAGGTTGTGCCCGTGGGCTTTGGTGGAAATTCCACCATTTCTCCGTATCCTTCTTTGCCTTCCCGCGGGATCCTCTTTCCTGTGTCTTTGATTGGTTTTCGGGAGACTTTTTTGTTCAGGTTGTCTTTGTCACACTTTGGTTGTTGTGGATTTTGCGCATCTCGAATTCCGGCTGTTCTTAGTGCTTAAATTTCATTTAACACGAAGATAATGATGAAAGACCGAAAGGATGAGATGTCCGTAAAATCCATTTCAGCTTGGATATATCTATGTAGACCACCACCAGATTTCGCAGAACGAAATGTCGCTTTGAGTCTTCATACCTACTTGTGGCAAGGTATGGAAGGTATTGCGGAACCGACCGCTTGGCCCCCTCTCTTTCACGCTGTGGTCCACTTCATGTATTGTTCCTCATGGTTGCCAATAGGGTAGTACCGCTCCTTTTACCGCATCCACAAAATCCTAAAGGGCTCACTCTTACATATTCTGACTCTCCAGGAACTTTTCTCCCAGTAAGTTCTCACCAATGTTTGACATGGGAGAGCCTTAAGGACCTGCCAAGGTGATCTTTTCCTTTTCTCAAAAATTATGAACAGAGAAATAACCTTTCAGCAGATTTAACCATTTATCTAGTATCTGTGATCTATTTGACCTTCAAATACGAATATCAAAATTAACATACCTTGAAAGGCGCAGGTGCCTCCAAAGTGGCCTGATGAATACGCTCCTAATGTCATCGGTAGGGCTGAAGGATGTAAAATTTCCATCATTTCGTCTCCCTTTCGACATGGAGATGTTTGTTCGGCAATAGGACCTGATAAAGATCGTCTGGCTCCATTGTTTTTCTTTTTCTTCCACCATTGAGGTTTCTTCGGCATGCGAGAGAGATTTTCCTCAAGAGAGACAAGATCGAAACCCAACTTACTATACTGACTCCTCGCTCTAGACATGCACTTAAACGATCAAGAAATTACCGATTTCACACTGATATGGATTATTTTAGACAAAAAATGAGAGCGGAGATAATAAAGAAATGCACAGATATCACGTATATCCAAAGAATATAACATAAATATATCGAGATGCAACCATAAACACGAGATACGCGAATACGATTTCACGAAAAGAAATGTACGAGATCAGGAAAATACAGAGTGAAAGTATCTCGGCTAGAATGGCGGCGTTTTATCTCGAAGCAGATGTGAATGCTACTGCGATTCGCAAGAAGATGAGCCAATGAGGCTCCGAGGAATTTTACAATAACTGTGAATGCCAAAATTCCAGACATCCAAAAACCTAACCCTAGGAGATGAAGCCAAAAAGTCATGTGGGCCCCGCTTGGGTAAATCAGTACATCAACTTCCTTGGCTCGTAAATTTTGCATTACCATCTCCGCTTTTAGGCGCAGGATAGCTCGTTGAAAGGTATCATCGAGAGATTCATTTCAGTCTCAATCATGACTTCATCTATCATTGAGAACATCTATCCTAAAAATCCTTCATTTAGGCCCTCAAAATGGCCCCTAAGTTAAAACCTCGCTAAAATAGTAAATTGCCAAAATTGCCGGCGTTAAAGCTATTTTTGAAGTCATTGGTGCTGCGGTGGCTGACTCAATATCCACCGATCAATCAGAGAATGATAAAGAGGTTTGGAATGGAATATTTCAAACCGCTTATCACTCCCATGCAAACCGCAGTTGCACAGTTGAGCAAAAGACGCATTCAGAGTCTATAGATCAAAGACAATACAAGTTAATGATTGTAGCCTACTATATGTGACATGATCCAAACCAGATGTAATGCAGCAAGTTGGACAAGTGGCACGGTTTCAAGAAGCTGCCAAAATGAATCGCATGTATTAGCAATAAAGAGGAACTTCAGATATCTAAATAAACAAAAGTTTTTGTATTATGGTATCCAAAAGAAAGGGATCTATCACTTATTGCCTAATGCCGCGGATTAAGTGTGTTGTATTGATGACCGGCGAAGCACCAATGGAGCAAATTTCTACTTGGTGAGTTTTAGTATCATGGCTAAGCAAGAAACAATCATCAATTATATTATTTATCTACAATCGAAGGTGAGTATATTGCGTGAGGGCAACATGTTGCATGATAGGTTCTTTGTTTGAAACAAACTTTGATAGATACACGTGTTGAGTATGATGAGCCTATTCCAATATATTGTGATAATACAAGTGCCAGTCAATATCTCAATGAACCCTATGATTTAACCTCTAAGATGAAGCATGTTCCAATCAAGTATCACTTTTACAGGAACAAGTTGCAGAAAAAACATCGTGAGTTGAGTATGTAAATGTGCCAATGTAAGGGATAAGTATCTTATTAAAACCACTTCCACAGAAGCCTTTGAGCATTCTGGCCGCAGACATCGAGTTATTTCTACTCCAAAATGAATGCTTTTGAATGCTTATCTTATATGTCTTAGATGTACACGCAGAAGCACCATAAATATGACATTTCAGTTAGGGGGAGAAAACCCCGGCATTTTATGATTACATTTTCCATTGATGACAAAGGGGAGATTTATCGATGCAAGAGGACATAGGCATGGTTCCGAGGGGAGCAATGGTCACAAGAGATGCAGAGGATAGAGGCATTGTTCCTGGGGGAGCATGAGTAATATGACTTCAATATTGCATGACATGATTTCAGTACTACATCAAAGTGTTGCCATCAATGCCAAAGGGGGATATTGTTGATTAAGGTTGGTTGTCATTGATGTCAACCCTTGAAGAAAGTTTGGTAGCAAATTATGGTAGCACAAAGGTTTGGGTAATGGACCCAATATTGTTTGATGTAAAGATGACTCATTATTGTCTTAACATAGTTGATAATAAGTACAAATGGATGAACTCCAAAGTGGTCCCCTTATGGTGAAATCCATCACAGGAAGACGCTTTGTGGATTGAGCTATCCTAGAAGTATGGTTAGAGAACCCATGCTTAATTGTGTAATAATGAGATGAAGTTCAGTGAATTTGTTAGTGAAACTATCCTATATGTATAGTGTTGGTCATGCCATTTCCGGTGGTATGTGGAACGTCACGTAACTCCTCACGGTTAGTGAGTTATGGCCATGTGAAGTTGGAGAACCCTCGTGAGTCATCTAGAAGCCCCTAAAAGTCAAAGTGTTTGAAAAAAAAATTATTTAAATAATAAAGTTAATGGAGAACTCCCTAAAATAAGGAAAGTGGAATACTACATGAAAGTATAAATAAGAGGCAATTCTCTCTCATTTAAATCACACTTGAACACATTGAATATCTTTTATTGTGTGAGGCTTATTACAAGTACTCATTGATACATCTGAATTTGTGAAAGTCTGAGGTAATACGAAGGGCCGACGACGAAATTCTCGAAATTACAGCAAATACTAAAAAAACCTATTTTCTGAGGCGTACGCGGGCTGACAGTGTATTATGGTGCGTACATATTGAGGCATACACGGGATGACAGTGTATTAGGGTGCGTACATGTTGGTAAAGACATGGAAACTTGAGAAGATGAATATGCAGAGGTTATAGATTCTGAGATCAAGCTCCCAGAAAGGTCTACAGTGCTCAGATACATCGAATCTATCCATTGGTTCAAAAGGTATGTCTTATTTCTATGAATAGTTGGATTTTGATGTATGCATGAGAAATTGTTATGGAGATTTGAGGATTCTCCCTAGAGAGACAAGTGGTTGCATGGGATCTTCTGCATAAGTTAGATATACAGAAATACAGTGCTGGTATATTTATCATCGATACTTCTTGTTGAAGCACATATTGTATTTCTTGGCATATTGCTAAGGGTTTTTGTGGTACATGGTTGAGAGTTTGTATTTGTAAAGTGGTTGATGTATTGAGAGGTTGAATATCAGAAAGGGTTTGAAGACTAGATCATGTGAAGGTTATTATAATTGTTCATGATTACACACACCTATATGGCACATGACTAGAGAGAGATATATATGATTTGGGTAAAGGTTACGTATGTGGATGCATGCACAGGGTATAGTTACATTTTGGATACAGTGATAGGTTACAAATCCATGTGAAAAAATTACAAAGGGTCAGAAGTTTTCAAGAGAAAGAAAACCCTGGTTTTCAGGAGGCATGTGCAGGTTGCATAATAGTTTGATAACGTACATATGTGAGTTGCATAACATATAGGGCGCATACATACGCATGCTGCAGCACTATAGATCGCATACATGTTGTATTTTGTTGATACATGTTCATTTCAGGTAAATATTATTTACAGGGCAGTTGTACAGGTTGGATGCAGGTCAGTGGTATAGATTGATACAGTTGTACAGTGGTATATCTCACAGTTATAGTGTGACAATGGTTCCATCATTCTACTTCTACTTCAGGGTGGTTGGATGGGACAAGGATAGGTGGTTGTAGCCACCTTCCGGTTGTAGCCGGAAAACATAGGGGGTTGGAGCCTCCTTCTGGTTGTAGCCAAATAATTGGGGAGTTGGAGTTTACCTGAGGTTGTAGCCTGAGAAAATAAGGGGTTGGAGCCTCCTTCCAGTTGCAGTTGGAAAACAAAGGAATTTGGTGCTTCCAATGAATGTAATTCTTCAAGACATATAAGAAAAAGAATTACACGGTTTTCTCCCACTTTGGGTTTCCACGTAAAACACTAGTGTACTGTGTATGTGTATGATTCTTCATTTGTTCATTGCTTATTTACTCTGCAGTTATTGGATGATAATGATACATTGATATTCACTTGGATTATATGGTTAAAAAGGATTAATTTTCTCTATTATTGATTCACCCCCCCTCTCAGTAATCCAACATCATCAAGTGGAGAATTTCATTCGTGCTTGTGCCTTGTGTAGTTAGCGTAAACCTACCAATCATAAATTTGGTTTGTATCAACCCCTTCATTTTCCTTCCTTCCCTTGGGAATTTATTTCCATGGATTTCATTAGTGGTTTACCTATGACCTTATGCAAACAAGATGTTATTTGGGTTATTGTTTGTCATTTCTCCAAGATGGCTATTTTTATCCCTTGAAATAAGACCACTACTGCTGCCAAAACTGCAGACTCGTTCTTTCATAATGTTTGGCCACACTTTGGCCTTCCTACTAGCATCATATTTGATCACGACGCTCTCTTTCTCAGCACCTTCTGGAAAACATTGTGGGATTTACTGGGTTGTCAACTCAAATATTCTACTACCTTCCATCCCCAAATGGATGGTCAAACCAAGGTAGTTAACCACAACCTTTTCCATGCCTTTCACATTCAATTTTCCAAAACCAAAGAGTGGGATTAAACCCTCCATGTCATTCAACATATTTATAATTGTGTTGTACATATTTCTACCGAGATCTCTCCTTTTAAGGCCTTTTTTGGATATCAACCTCTAGCCTCTTATGAACTTCCTCTCTCCTTGCAGTCTTATAACACTCCACACCAACAAAAAGAAAAAACATATGCCATTTCTTTTTTGCAGAATATAGAATGAAAACATTCGCTTGAGTCTATGAATCACTAAACGCATACCAATAATGCTACAAATCCTGCCATGATGTTCATCGTTCCCTTATGGTTTTTATTCCTGGTGATAAATTTTGGTTTTACGTGGAGCACCATCATTTTAAATCCTGATGTCATCACAAATTGAAGCCTCTCCACTATGGCCCTTATATTATTCTCCAACGGATTGGGGACAATGCGTATCGCCTTGACTTCCCACCCCAACTAGGAATTCATGATGTGGTGAATGTGAACATTCTGAAACACTATGAACCCCCATTGTTAGAAGATAATATCATTGTCTCTCTTCATGTTGAGTTAATCCATGATTTCCAACCTCCCTTGCTACAAGACACCTTACTTGACACTCGCCATACTACCACTTAAAATCAACAATATACCTCTTACCTCGTTGAACACACAAACCAAATTCCTTCTCATGCTAAATGGTTTTCGAAAGTTGTTATGTACAAGCATTTTCCTCATTTACTGACAGAAGTGGAGACACTTTCGAGCTTAAACAAGAAGGAATTGGGCAACCCAATGGACATCCATGTGAATCCCAAGGAAGGCGCACTCCCTCAGCCAACTGGATTCTTGTAAGGCTCACTCTCTCAACTTATTGGAGGACCATAATAGTTGGGCACAAGTTCCAAGGAAGTAATTGATCATATCTAACTAACTAGTTGTTAAAATCTAGTTGTATCTTGACCCATTCAAGCCATCGTGTAATAACAAGAATATATATAAGTTTGCCTCCTATTCTAAATAAATTGATGGTAATTTTTCTCTTAGTTTGGTTATAGTATTCATGTTTTCATTTTCTAGTTAAATTCATGAATATTGTTATTGTAGATCAACATAAACACATTAAGCAATAATATTAGTGTGAGTTGAGTGAAACTATAGACATATTCTAAAAACAATGAACCTCTTAAGGTCTAGAAAGTTAAAATAACATATAGTCTTCAAATATAACCTCACAAAGATATAGAATTTAGAGCATTTAATTATCATTTAAAAAAGGTTTTGTCCATTCTGCTAGACTTTGTTTACCTAAAGGTTGGTTCTTGTCTATTGTACTCAAACATGAAAATAACTCCAGTAGGAGGACTTCAAAACCATACATGTCACTCTTGGTTGTGAAATGGCCTAGACAAGTACTTTGCAACATCAAAGACAATGACGATGATAATGATTTATGTTAGCACCAAAGATTATTCCAACCAAATACATGCAACTCAAGCAAAAACTATCCAAAAAACTAAGGAAAACAGTTAATGATGAAATTGAAAGTGTCAAAAGACAAGTAAAACATCTTCGAATTCGTCACTAATAGATCATCCCCAATAATTTCAATATTTTTCCTAATTGTTTCAATTGAAGGAAAGTGTTTGATACCTAAGGTTAAAGAAATGAGGGTTTTCTATAAGTCGATGTAGAGAATGTTCCATTATATAGGTTGATGTTGAAGAATGAAAAAATAGGGTTTCTATAGGTCTCAATGTGCTTGAAAGTGAGATTTTGGATGGCAGGAAAATAAATCCCTTAGAGGCCATGGTTATGAAGAATAATAAAGGCCTAGAAAAGTACTCTGCATATGTCAAAGTCAATGAAAATGACAATGATTTCTACCGATGTCGGAAGATGATTCCAACCAAAGACATGAAAATCCAAGAAACAAATTTTAGAAATTTTGAGGAAATATGACAAAGGATTAAACTAAAATAAAATCCCAAAAGACAAGTAAAATACCTTTGGATTTGTCACCAATAGATCATCCCCGATAATCCCAATAATTTCAAGATTTTCCCCAATTGTTCTAGACACATGAGAGGGTTTGATACCTAAGGCTAGAGAAACAAGGGTTTCATAGAAGTCGATGCAGAGAATGTTCTATTAAAGAGGTTGATGCAGAAGATTAAGAAAACTAAGGTTTTTGTAGAGGTCAATATGCTTGAAAGTGAGAGTTTGGATGGTAGGGAAATAAATCCCTCGAAGGTCAGGGTTATAGAGAATAACAAATGTAGATTTTGTATTCTTAGCTTGCAATCATCTTGTCCATGAGCTAGTGAGCCAATGATAATGAGGACAACATTCACATAAGGAAAATTTTGATCCGGAGTAAATTTTGAACATATTTAGATAGTTGTGGATTTGTTGTCAAAATCGAAGTTATATATTAAAACATTAAAACATATTTGATTTTGAAAGCTTTATCCCTAGGTGGATTCAGTAAAATATCCAATAAATAATTAGGGTTTTTCCATCTATCATGAGACTCTCATAGATTTGGTACTGCTCCAATGATTGTAGGATAGCTTCATAGGGAATCTTTCCCTAAGTTAGAGAAGCAGATTGTGTTGTAGCCAATTAATTTGAGGGCTTGGAACAATGAAAAATAGAGGAATTGTGGGAGAAAATGTATGTATATTGTGTGGTTCCATTTTCCTCTCCACCTACCTTGATTACTGAGACCCTCTAGAATCCATTGCCAAGACCATCTTGTGGGTAAAAATGGACTTCACAAACTAGTTGGATGAATCTCCTCCCAATTCAATCATATATATTTCATTATAAACAAATTTGTAATCCATTTTGATGAGGGTTTCAGGCTTAGCACTACTAAAATTTTGATGAGTCATGACAAATGGAAACTTCCATAACATTAACACTCGACCTTAACCCTACTCCTTGCATGACCTCCAACCATGGGGGATTCACCTTGTTGACCAATATCTTATCACATTCATTCATAAAGGGGGTTTTAAAATTGTGAAAAATAAGATCAATATATTGTAAGTATTGATGGGGGGATATAGGGTACAGGGGGGTTTATAGGTAATAGAGGTATAAAAAGAGTATCTAGTAAAACTAGAAATTCTTTTATTAGATAGATGTATTGGGAAAGAGATTCAGCAAAAATAATTTCGAAGGTATTTTTCAATATCTATTGAAATTAAGAGTATTCTTTAATATTCCATGCTATGTCACAAGTTCACTAAATAGAGAGAGGTACCTCCAACATATAGTATTCACTTGTTGATATCATATTTATTTTATTTTATTTTTCTTCATTAATAGCACAAATAAGGCTATGATCCCATAACAATGAGAAAAAAATCTATTTCAAATAAAGTTACATAAAATTATATCTCAAAGTTTACTTTCGTTATAATTATTTTGGTGAAATTTTTAGTATGGAAAAAAATAATTAGAAAAACAAAAACAATAGTCTCTTGATATGGCAAGGACTAAAATATTTATATTAATTTATTTTTATATTAAAAACTAATTAAAATTGATTTATTTTTATTTTATTTTTATATTAAAAAAAAATTAATTTATTTTTATATTAAAAATAAAAAATAATTAAAATAAATGTGTTTTATTATTTTTCTAATTTCGTTGGTTTTAAGGAATTAAAGTTGGGATGAATATAGATACTAGTTACTAGCACAGCGGCTAACTCGCGGGGTTGAGAACGCCGAGCGGCTGTGCTAGTTATATCATTTGAATATTTCATGTGTAATAAAAGATCTTCTTGATATAATGATCAAACTGAAGTTATCTTCATCAAAACAGATATTCACCCATTCAAGAAGAAGCTGAAGAGAGGCAAGCAGCCTTGTGTCCATGCACTTTCTCCCGCTTACGATCTCAAGAACCACGATCCCTTTCAGCGTTTTCAGTTAACTGCCCATGCATATTCGGGTGCAGTGTAGCCTATGCCTTTTACCAAATTCATAAAAGACACGAACCTGACCCTTCTTCATGAGCGCTCCATGTAAGCAGCTCCATGCTCATGCACAATAGGATGAAGCGATCTTGGGGCAATTTGGGGAGCAGCATGGACCAGCAGGGAAGTTGAAGTAGTGCCCATTAATAATCTAAGCATTAAACTTGGTGCCATATATTGCTACATTAATTTCTTAATATGATTAGGTAAATGTTAGCGGATGCATTCAAAATACAAAGGAAGTTATGAAGAGTAAATCACATTCATTTGATTTGGGAGGACGACTAAAGATATTCCAGCATTTTCAATTGTTAACCATTAGATTTAAATTTTAGATTAAAGGTCGTGTCGTGCTACATTGCCAATAGGTTATCTGGCGTAATTATATACCTTCCACTGACGATTATTATTATCCTAGTTAGAGTGTATGGTAATGAATTATGCTTTGAACAATAATTAGCATAGTAGTTGACCAATAATTTCAAGATGTTTTCCATGGTTTTACATTGGACATTGCATTTGATTATTTTTTAAAATATTCAAATTTATTTATTTGATTATTTTTTAAAAATATTCAAATTTATTTATTTGTCATTCTATTGGTTGATGAGCTTAGAGTCTTCTCGACATTGAGGGAGGAAGGTTTTTAATGGGTTTTTAATGTTTTATTTATTTACATTTCAAACGGAACATTAAGTTTTTTTGAGTTGGCATTTTACATTTCAAACTGAACATTAAGTTTTTTTGAGTTAACATTTTTTACATTGGCTACCAAAAGAAGATGGACACATAATTAAAATACATAAAAATAACATAGAATTAAAATTAAAATTAAACCAGTCTTCCAAGGTCACTAGTTAATGATAGTTCCTTCCATTGACATTTGGAATTGACATTAAAAACCGGTAACATAGAATTAAAAATATTTAAATCTAATTAATAAATGTTGCATTACACATTACCTTTAAGCCCCCGATTCTGCACATTACACATTGCAATTATTTACCCCCAAGGTATTGTGCATGTTGATATTATGCACACTTGTTATTCTGCACATTACACATTGCAATTATTTACCCCCAAGGTATTGTGCATGTTGATATTATGCATACTTGTTATAACAAGTGTTGCAGGTACTGTGCATAATAATGCATGTTGATATCATACGCACTTGTTATAACAAGTGTTGTATAGCAACGCAGTCCCTGCCAGGATTGAAATAAACATGTATAACATAGATGCTTTCCTGCCAGGAAAGAATAGACATGTATAACATAGATGCTTTGATTGTGTTATACTTGTATTTATGATAATTATGATAACATTTTCCGGATACTCTGTTTACATCTTTTGAAGATACTCTCTTTACAGCTTTTGAAGGATTGTCACATCGACTATTTCCATTAAAGAAATGAATATGACTATTTCCATTGAATTCACAGTGTATTCTTTGCAACACATGTAAGGTTCGTGAAAGGCAATTTCATTAGGTACATTTTTGTTTATACCAATGGTCTCATCAGCAGGTTTCTATCCATGTGCCAGTTTCGTAATGAAGGTGTCGATGAAATATATTCAGAGAAGGGACATGAAGCAACATTTTTCTTGTCTCCGTGCAGTAGTCTTTATACCCTCAAGAAGGTTGGAAGGGCTACAGTCTTTATAACCTGAAGAAGGCAGCCAAATAAACATGTTATTCTTGAGCATATATATAAAGGAACTGCTGAGCAAACATTAATCAAGCTGAGAAAACATTAATCAAACAACTACATGAATTCTAAGGAAATAAAAATGAAGATAAGATGAATATTCAGAGCAGGGACATGGAACAACATTCTTTCACAGATGTAACCCTGTTTACCAGGAGTTATACTAAGGCCCCTTCTTGATTCGATTTCACACTTGTGCAGGGAAACGAGAATAGGCTTTCGACTGGGCATGCAGTAAAACTGTGTACATAGAATGGCAGATAAAAGATGAAACTGGATATTGAAGAATAAGGCAACTATGATATCTATACTAGCCAGAAATCAAATCTACTCCTCCTACCTAGAAGCCCAGTAAGAGTTCAATGAAATCCCCTTAGCGTCCCAGCCGAGAAGGCTTCTGGGCACACAGAAGAGCTCATTGTTGACTATATTGGCAACTGAGGAAAACTATTCTATATCTATGCTTGGAAGACATATATAACTACATAATATAAGTACATAATAATTGACAATTAAATATGGGTCAATTATTGTTTTTCAAATTTTGAATAACCAACTATGAACAATATTTTGGATAATTTGTTTTATTGAATTCAGCTTGAAATATGTAGAAATTGGTTGAAATAGATAATGCTCATGTGATATATGAATTTGAGGATGTCAGAGAAAAGAAACTTGGTATAATTTAGCTTAAGAAACAGATTTTTTGATCGACTAAATTGCAGTAAAAAATATTGGAAATTTGTTTTTTGTTTTTTAGCCTTAGGTTGACAGAACTAAAAGTTTAGTTTCTTGAATAAGGATAGCAATTTGTAAGAAGTATGTGAGAAAATCAACCGAGCATTGAATTGATACAGATAAAGAAAGAAGAAACCCTTTATTAATGCAGCGAGTTCATACAAATAAATAAATATACAAGAAAAAAATGAACAAACATGAAGCCTTCCGCATCCAACAGCGAATAAATTATCCAACCCCAGTCATTATGTCACGAGGTGTATAAATAATCTGCAAAGGAAAGAAAAAATAATTTGCCTCTTATCTGTTAATATTCAATATTATTACATTAGTTTACATAAATTCAAGAAATCCGAAGAGACAAAGTCATCAAAGACATACATAGATATTGGATTGTCATTGTGTTGCAGAGTTTACATGACGTCAATTCGTTTACATGACTGTTGGGTATGTGTTATATTATTTGCACGAGTAGTAGTGTCCGAGCGTTTGCGTCGGGCACGTAGGGGGTT
>SNQJ01S0081009.1:0-12601 GCA_010110895.2 Picea sitchensis | reverse complement strand
AACAATTTTGATCTCAATGAACATTGTAGTCGTCGTTGTCATTATCATCCCCATCATCCTCAAATTATATTTTATTATTTTTCTTAAAATTCAATTTTTTAAATTTAATTATCAAAATTGATCTTCATTATAAAATTAAAAAATATAAACTTATTTTTAAAAAAATAAAATATTTAAAAAAAATTATGAACATTTAAAAATAAACAATTAAAAAAAAATCGATGACTAATAAAAACTTTATTAATTAAAAAAACATCATTAACATAAAATTACAAAACTTATTTTTACTACTCTTTTCCAAAGAAATGCAAAAAAAAACTTATCATTTTTATAAAATTATTTTTATATTTAAATACAAAGTAAATGATTATAAGTGGCTAAGTATTCCTCGGTCACATCCGAGGATTGTTTTATATACATCAAAGGTGGGTCTCTATTCGTGAGAAACCATAGAATTCTTAGCGCACAAAACAATGTAGTTGGTGGAGCTTCTTTTCATCACTTTATAAAGAGTTGCACTTGTTGAATTTTTATGTTCTTTACGAGATTATGAGAGTTTTGTTTTTTATTTTAAAGTAAAGAAAAAGCTTAATTAGAAAGGCTTTGGATTTCTCTTTAAAATATCAATAAACAAATAGTCTAGATGTATTATTTTTAATAAAGTTTGATGTGTAATAGATGGATGTTAAAATGGTTTAAGGTTAGGATTCATTCGATCAAACATAAATGGTTTTATTTGTAAATAGAGATACAAATTTATGATATGGGAAGTATAATGAATAATGCAGTAAAATTAAAATCAAAATCACAACTCAAGGATCATGTAGCATTCATGTAGCATTGTGGTTCTAATACTAACATATCATAAATTTATTTTGGAATAGGAAGAACATGTTTTAGTCTAGTTAGAATTTGGGAGCCTCTTGCAAAATAAAGTTGGAACAATTATTCAAACATGTGCAATGAAAGAAATACATTAATAAATCACACATAAAATATATATAACAATAAGATAAACATATGAAATCAATGATGCTCTCACTTAGAAGATACTTTCCTCACTTAAAACTATGTTGGAATCTTCCTTGAGGCTGTGATGTTAGAATACCAAGAAGTTGGTGTAAGATGTAGTTTAAGATTCTATAGAGAAATTAATCAATCTAGCAAGAAAGAGACCAAAAAAGAATAAGAAAGATTTTTTGAGGGAGCCTTCAAGTGGCTAGAGGGTTGAGGAGACAGTAGATCACAAAAGTCTAAGTGCATGCGAAGTGAGACTAAGATATGTAAATCATAACTCTGATGTTAATCTAAGAGAGGAATTATTAGGCTAGTCATTGAGCAATCTGGTTGTTTATGTACAAATAATAACATGAGCTTTGACCAAGAGACTATAGGTTTCTTAGCCATATTATACATAATTTTGGGAAAACACCCTCTTTAATTCACAAATCATAGGCCATGGGCCATGGGTGATTGATTTGGTAAGGTGTGGAAATTATATGGTGCACAACACATGTCAATAATAGGGAGGGGAAAATATTAAGAGTTTGACTAAGTAGATCCCTTGAAAATCATGCTAATTGGAGACCTAAAATGAGGAATTTCTAACTAACTAAGACCAAATAAAGATAACAAAATCTAAGTCTTATTCAAGTCCCTAAGAAGTTGTCTCAAATGGAGAAGCAAAAGAGTCAAGAAAATCCAAACATGTTAACAAATGTAAGACAAAGATCATCGTATCATAGAAATAAACATCATGTTAAGGTAAGACTAGGTGACTCAAAAGAAATTAGTCTAGCATAAACGGGAAGTCATAAATGGGAAGTCACAAGGACAAGCACAAAGCCCTTCTTTTCATCCACATGCAAATTGTGTATGGTGAGTGTACAAAAAATACTCTCCACACCCACATCTAAAGCAGGATGTGTACAAAGAGTACGAGGTGAAAAACACATACACTATAGAATGTATAAGCTTAACCTCATTGGAAATGGTTACTACTTACAAGTTTATCTAAAGTAGAACTATGCAAAATGTTGGTGCAGTGTTGAAATGAAGATATCAATGAGGATCTACTATAGAGGAAACCTATAAGGCACATTGAGAGACAATGAAATATTTTTTTGATTTATTGAAGAAATGAGAAATAGCGGACCTCCAACTACTTGATAACAAGAATACAAGATTTTATTTGATTACAAATAATTAATTCCAAGAAAGAGTCCATTGTGCACTAACATCTTTGATTAATCTGTGGACATTACTAATATGAAAGAAACCAATTAGAGCATTGCATATATATTTGACACTACAATAATGTTTGTTGGCAATATATGAAGACAACATTGTTATGGACATTGCATACACAAAACTCACATTTTGTCAATTCTAATTGGACCTTCATAGTGTTTAGAATCGGCTCTAATACAATGAACTAAGAGGTGTAATAATAACTTGGTAGAAAATATCTTAAGGTATGAGGAGCTATTACCATATAAGCAAGTATCACGATCAAGGCAACTAACATCCATGCAAAAGGGTGACCAAGGAAATCAAGCATCAATTGAGCCACGACCTCTAAAAAATGCATCTAAGGAAACCACACAATAGAAGTTTCTATAGCATGAATCCAAGAATGGTTTTCTCATCAGGAAAAGGGGCATATGAAAATGAAGGGATAAAGTACAGGAAATCATTTACAAGCGAGACAACAACAAAGGCATTGACTACAATAAAGGTAAAGAGGAATTCTAAGGAGGGGGAATCTAATTATATCTACCTATGAACATAGTAGGCAATTAATACCTAGATGGATATAAGAACTACCAAACAAACCTATTGTGACATAAGTAAAACACCATGAGATGTTTGTGGAAGTAGATAGATAGATGGATATGGAAGGGGAAGGGGACAAACCATTGGACTAAGACAACATAGTTCCTCAAGACAAGGAAATGCAAGAACACGAAGAGGCTAGAATAGATGTAACGTCCCCCAACTCAACTAGGGAATGCTACTTACGGAATACACACACACAAAATGAAATTTTCTACTAGTTCGTTTGTTGTAGTTTCATGTGGCTTACCAGCCACAATTTATACACAAATTTTAACCATATTTTACTATCCATAATTAAATGCATCTACAACACTCTAAATGATCATAAATGCAGCTATTAAACTCATTCACAACAAAAAATAAACCATCCACATACACAGAGTTAAGAACAACAATTTAACTCATGAATTGACTCAGAAAAATAGATAAACACTTATCTTTTTAAAATACTTGTGCAACCAGCTTCTTGGGAAGGACGTTCCACCCGACCATAGACATGTTATTATAAATCTCAACAACAAGTCACACCCGAGATCGGGCTAGGAATTCACAAGAGAAGGGTGTCTGTAACAATCCACACTTAGCTAAATACCTCACAAGCCACTAATATTCTCTCGCAATTATCCCAAATTTCCTCTATCTCTCTTCCTCTTAACCTGCCCAACCCAAAGAATGTACCCCTTCACTGCTCTTAGTCCATCAAGTGTCCCATTCATTTATTAGGGTATCTCTGGCTCAAGTAGCTAGGAATCTCTCTACTGGAAACTCAAGGTAACTCGTTGCCAGAAAAAACTACTAACAATCAACATCAACACTTGTTGTTACAGTGCAACTCACTCAGGAGTTCACTCTTCGGACCTAACAACCTGGTTCTTCAATTTACAGCTCCAATACGTTCTCAAACGCTCCAACATTCTCCTGAAATCGCCCCGCCTTCTTGTTATAACTCTAGTGTTATCTTCCATTTCTCTTTGTTTGTTGTTCATACCCAAATGAATGTATAAAAACTGTCTGTAACTCCCATACAAATTTTCCTCTATTTTCCCAATACAAATTTTCCTCTATTTTCCCAAAACAATTGACTGCTCACTTTGCCCAATGTTGATTGCTTCCTCCCCATGCTTTCCAATAACTATGGGATATGACTCTCACACCCACCCTCTTACATGAGTTTAATGATTGGGCTCTCGTACACTCAAACATAAAATTATAAGTTATCCCCAATGATAATATAATTCAAAAATATGAGTTTGGATTAATACCCATAAACCATTTCTCTTTTGGATCCCTCTTAGACACTCCCTAGGAATTCCCCCTCTATTGTGGATTAATTATCCCCCAAGTTGGCATCACATTATTTTTATTAAAAATAGTAAATACATTTCGCATATTACATCACTTGATCACAACCATAATCATATCGGGAATTATAATGGGGATGTTACAATAGAACCAAAATTTGAAGTACTTCAAGTTTACTAGGACCCACTAAGTACTAAAAGAACCTACCACACTTATATGAACATATTGATGAAAACCTGAGTGAAACATTAATGGAGCTACCAAAGGAAGAAGCTAAAATCTCTTTGATAGGAATAAGTGTCACAAATACATTTGAAAGAGAATATTAAAGACATTAATAAACGAGAAGGTATTCAATACCTTGAATATCAAATTGGTGAAGAACACCTCTTCTAGATTTGAACTTGTAACCTCTTAGAAGGAAACACATGCAAAACTATGAGATATCCCACGACAAACAATACTCCTTACTCCTTGTTTGAAAGATTATGATGCGAAAGATTATGATGCGGAAGGCCACTTTCTATCCAATTACGGGGCTCCTGTATCCAGCTTTTCATCACTTTGGCTTCTTCCACCTCCTGCTCTTGGAGTGTTTCATAGAGCGGACGATTTCTGGTCTCGGGGAGAAGCAGAGCCAGGAGTCCACTCAGAATAGCGAACCCTCCAAAGGTCACAAAGGAAACCCACGAATGTGTTCTTCCCATGACAACGATCGCAGGAGCGATGGCAGCACCTGCCATTATTGCCTGCCTCATCGTAGCCACTGCCGCGCTCCTTACATTCGTAGCAAATAATTCCAAGCAGAATATAAACAATATATCAAAAGCCACACACACTGCCAAGAACCCTATCGTTGCCACCACCATCTGCATCCAGCTATCCCTTGCACAGAACAAGGCAGAAGCAACGCAACACAAACTGCAGGTGATAGAAGAAATCGATATAAGAATCCGTCGATCGACTCTCGGAAGCAGAATATTTCCCACGCCTATGGCCGGGAGCTCAATGACAGCATTGAGTGCGGTGCTCGTATACGGATTCACCTTCATATTCCTCACGTTAAGCGGCAGGCCGTAGTAGACCAATCCGACCGCGGCTCCAGCGGCCATTACGGCCACAATTCTCCTTCGCACCCACGGCACTCTTAACAGATTGATCATCAAAGGCGCCGAATTTTTGTCTCCCTCTGCAGAGGCCGAACTTATCCGAACTTTCTCAGGAAGACACTTAGCGTTCCGGGTAGCCATCTTTTTAAGAATGTCCAGAGCTTCGGCTTCTCTTTTTCTGATGACTAGCCATCTGGGAGAGTCATAGACAAAAGGAAGAACGAAGCAGCAGTAGGCCATGGACAATGCAGAGATAGAGATGTAGGCCATTCGCCAGGAGGATCTGGTAAGGTATGCAATGCCGGGAAGCGAGAGGAAGCCCACTGAGAAGAAGACAAAACCATACAGCCCAACTTGTCCTCTCCACTTGCTCCCCACTGCTTCGGTTGAGAGAACTAAGCTGCAGGTGCCAATGCCTGCTCGGGCAAAGCCGCTGATTAACCTGAGGGAGGAGTATATCCAGATGTTGGGGGATATAGCTGTTAGAAATCCAGAGATTGAGATTAGGAAACACGAGAGCATTAATGTTCTCTTTCGGCCAAGAGATGTATCGGCGAGACGTCCCAAAAGCCCTGAACCTGCCATCCATTGGATCCAATACAAAATGAGCTGATAATTCATTTTTACATCGGGAAATGAATTCTATTAAGCCTCAATAAAGACCGTGATTCAAAGCCCCTTATGTGAAGCAATATGGAAGACAAAATCTAAGAACATGGGTAAGAGGTCACAAGTTCAAAGGGCAGAGCACATATACCTCTTTGTTCAAAGGGACTTACATCTCCGGTCGAAGCTTCCATTACAGCCATTCTATCCTCCTATGCCGGGTGTTATATATTCTATTTTCGCATTGGAGTCATTGCCTTAGGATCTTTGCCAAAGGGATCATTGCCAGAGATAGGGTGAGATATAGGTGTTCCGGGCCTCATCGCTTGCAACAGGTTCTAAATCGGAAGGGGGAATAAATCAGCGGCAGACCTAGCTATTTCACTAAGAGCATAGCCAGTTGAAGCACCCATTTCATAATCCCCAGCATTAGAGGAAGATCTAAAGAGGTAGAGTACATATACTTTTCTGGATTTTACTAATCAAATAGCTGAGAGTTTTTTTGTGACTGAGACTCTCTTGTTTAACTAGCAAAGCAGTCTCATACATCAATTTAGTGTATGGTTTAATTGTGATCTTAAATTAGATTATTATTATTATTATAAGAAGATCGTCATTAAGTATCCTTCACAGTGTAAAATTAAAAGACTATCCAATAGGAAAAAACAGAATACCTAAAATACATTTTGTTGTGACTATAACCTTGAAATTAATTTGTTATTATTATAAGACGATGTCATTAAGTATCCTTCACAGTAGTAGAAGAATTAAATAGCAATCGGATAGGAGAAAACAGAATACCTAAAATACATCCGAAAAAGAAGAGAGACGCAGGAATGCTTGACTTGAACTTGTCATGGCACATGAAACCCCATTCTGAAACCACAGACGATCCTCTCCCATCAACCCACTCCCAAAGGTTCCCATCCATTTCACACAAAGACGACTTTGGTGTGCACCATTTCTGCCGACTCATCGATGTTGAGACCTGCAGGGTCACATTGTCTGTGAAATCTGGCGTTTGAGAGGCCGTGCATCGCCATGAAGGTTGAGCATCGGTGAATATGGGAATAAGGGAGTGCATGGAGTCAAAGGCCCATGCCAGAGAAACCATCAAGATATGAATCCGCTGAGCCGGGCCGAAACCACCCACATGTTGGTCCAGAATTTGATCCACAGAGAGATTGATCTGGGGAACGTCCTGAATTTCTTCAGTTTCCTTTACTTGCTGATCATGGCGGCAATCCTGTGTCAAGCATCGGTGCCCATCCAGGGATGACGAAGAGCAAGAGACTGAGAGCAGAGGTTGTGAAGGCTCCATGCTGCCGTAGTTGAAACCCGAGCGAGAACGATCAAATTTATGCGGCCATCCATGGTCCCGTGAATTATCAGTTTAAAGACCTCAGCTGGTTCGTCAGCATGCACCACGCACATTCTTACTGAATTAATTTAAAATAAAATTGTATAATTAAATCTCTCATAAAAACAAACCACACATACGGAATCTATTCTTTTTCAAATTTAATTAAAAACAAAATCTTGTAGAATTAAATATCTGACAAAAACAAAACACACACACGGAATCTTTGAAAAGAAGAGGAAACTTATTTTATAGACTTCAAAGAGAGTGCAGAGAGCACGGAAGTTGGGTCAAGGGAAGTCGGGTCAAGGGAAGTTGTGGGGCTACTTCATAATTTTGAATTTAAAATAATTTTTCGAAAAGTAATTATTAAAAGTTTATTTTTTTTTAAGATTTAAGGGAATCTTTAATTTTTTTATTGAGATTATTTGGGTAAGGTTCAAGTTCAAATCCAACTAGTTACCACTATAAAACCTAAAAAGAAACTTATGATTTAACAAAGATCCACCCATAAAGAAGTCTCGTTCAAGGGGGTGTCTATCCTTGTGTTTTTATTTGTATGGTGTTTTCCTTATATGCACTCTATGTTGATAGGTGACCTCTTAGTCATTCATGTCCATCGATTTTCTTACAAGACCTTGGAAGTGAGTTTATTTGTCCATTTCGTATCTTCATCCCTTATCTTGACAATTGTGCAAGAATCCATCTTGTATGAGCATTGGTGTGTTCAAGAGTTCTCATCAATCCAATGACAAAAGTTCTTGTATGACAAAAGTTCTCATCAATCCAATGACAAAATTTCTACTAAATATAAAAAAAATCAAAAAATGAATAAATCCATTTTTAATTTGTTATTTTTTAATATATTAAAATAACATGCCATAATATTTATTATTTATAACACAAAATAACATATCAAATTTTCTACTAAATATAAAAAAAAATCAAAAAATGAATAAATCCATTTTTAATTTGCTATTTTTTAATATATTAAAATAACATACCATAATATTTACTATTTATAACACAAAATAACATATTATTATTATAATTATGATGTTTAATTTGAAATTTAATTTTATAAAAATAATCAATTTTTTAAAATGTATTTATCAATTAAAATTATGCAAATCATTTATTGAAATTATACTAAAACAATAATATGTCATTTTACTAATTTAATTTGATAAATATTTTTCAAAATCACCCGAATAGAGTGTTAACAGGTGGGGAGGTGATCATGTTCACATGTCATCCCACCACTCCCATGAATTACATTGATAATATGTCATTTTACTATTTTAATTTGATAAATATTTTTCAAAATCACCCGAATAGGGTGTTAACGGGTGGGGAGGTGATCATGTTCACATGTCATCCCACCACTCCCATGAATTACATTGATGACACAGAGAGGGTGACTCCATATATCATGCTTCAGTGTTAAGAACAGGGTGAAGAGGTGATAGGGAGGGAGTACGAGACTCCTCCCACCTACAAAGAGTATAATGGTCTTGCAAACCAAGGTTATGGAGTGATACAGACGGTGGTTAGAGATGAATGTTGAGAGGAGGCATGACTAGGTAAGGAATGACGCTTTGAGCTTCAATGGCCATCATTTCTTGACGAGTGGAAAAATGACGAATAGAAAAATTTGCCTAATTGCATAGAGGAATAGTCATCTGTAAGAGGTCTAGCGAGATGTTTTAGAGGCTTTGTGATATGCATGGTCTATATATAGTAACAAGGATGGCATCATGACCTTAATATGTTAGAAAAAACAAGATCGCAGAGCAATAAAATAAAACACAGAAGATACACAATACAATAGAGACACAGATATGTGGTTCACCTAGTGTGGGCTACGTCCACCAGATAAATTTCCAGGTCCTTCCTTTTTATTATCCAGCAAAATGAAGGGATACAACCTACAACACACCCGATGTAACTTCATCTTCAGTCTCTCACAGTATCCTCTCTCAGAATACAATATTCGCAATAATACACAGCCGCAATATAATTCCCTCATAAAAGAGGGTTGCCTTCTAGGGAAAAAAACCCTAACATAACTTCTACTGTCAGATCTATGACCTTATAATGAACGATCCAGATTGACTACGAAATTACAATATTTGAATTGCAAAAAAATAAAAATTTCGGCCCCCTCATGGCCGAGGGGGGGCATGAATTGTGTATCATGCAGTTTCTTTGACCTGCAAATGAATTAGGAATATAATTGGGCTCCACAACCAACAATCTCCCACTTGGACACTGATCACAATAACTCCACTATTGTTATACCTGTTGGACTATGATCCACCTTGGACCTGGAAAATTTCTCATCTTCACCTTCATGCTTGAAGGCCAACTAAAACTAAGCAGGAACTCAGTTTCTCCCTGGTTACTACCTTTGTTAACATGTCTGGAGGATTCTCGCTAGTATGTATCTTTTCCAACTTCAAATGTCCATCTTCCAAGACGGATCACATGAAATGGTACCTGAGTTGTATATTCTTAGTCTTAGAATGGAAGGTTGAGTTATTTGCAAGATGAATGGCACTCTCGTTGTCACAGTACAACCTATTATTCTCCTACTTCTTTCCCAATTCCTCCATAAACCTCTGTAACCAAATCATCTCTTTACTAGCCTCTGTAGCAGCAACACACTCTGCTTACATTGTTGAAAGTGTAACAACCTTTTGCAGTTTTGAAATCCAACTTATTGTTGTTCCACCTACAATAAAAACATACCCTGTGGTGCTCCTCATGCTATCTTTATCACCTGCCATATATGAATCAACATATCCCTGTAGAATAGTGTTTGGACCTCCAAAACATAATGCATGAGTACCAATACGTCTCAAATATCTGATAATCCACTTTATTGCCTCCCAATGTTCTTTACCTGGATTGTTCATATACATGATCACAACTCCCACTGCATGTGAAATATCAGGTCTTGTGCACACCATAAAATACATCAAGATACCAATTGTTGATGAATAAGGGACACTAGACATGTATTCTATATGGTCTTGTGTCTTGGGACACATTTCCTTTGTTAGTTTGAAATGGTTGGCTAAAGGTGTACTAACCGGTTTTTCATTTTGCATTCTAAACCTCTCCAACACCTTCTCTATGTACTCACCCTAAGACGATGTCAATTTGCGATTTTTCCTATCTCTTGTTATTCTCATACCAAGGATTTTATTTGCAGCACCCAAATCCTTCATCGCAAATGAATTAGCTAATTTCATTTTAAGCACATTTATATCCTGCATGTTAAACCTTGCAACAAGCATGTCATCTACATGCAATAGAAAGATAATATAGCTTCCATTTTCTAGCCTTTTAAAATAAACACAGTGATCATAATGAAATCTACTATAACCTTGTTTTTTCATAAACCTATCAAACTTCAAATACCACTACCTTGGAGCTTTCCTTAGGCCATACAATCTCTTCTTCAAACTACATACCAAATTCACCTTTCCTTTGACCTCATACCCCTGTGGTTTCTACATATAAATCTCTTCCTCAAAATCCCCATGGAGAAAAGTTGTTTTTACATCTAAATGTTCAAGGTGCAAATCTTCTACTGCCACAAGACTTAAAATAGTCCTAATTGAAGACATTTTAACATCACGAGAAAATATTTCATCAAAATATATACCTTTCTTCTGTGTAAACCCCTTTACAACAAGTCTGGCCTTGTACCGTTTTTTGCCTCCATCTTCTTCCTTCAACCTGTAAACCCATTTATTTTGCAATGTTATTTTTCCTGCAGGCAACTGAACCAAGTCCCAAGTCTGATTATTTACCGAGGAATCCATTTCCTCTTTCATTCCTTGCTCCCACTTCTTTTTAGTGTCTACCTACATTGCCTCTTCATAACTTTTTGGTTCACCGGAATCAATCAACAATAAATAATACAATGACGGAGAGTATCGTTCAGAGGGTCTACTTAACCTGGTAGATCTTATAACAACACTTGCAAGAGTTTGAGGTACGCGTTGCTTCTGTTGTTGTACATTTTATTTTCTGGTACCTTTGGAATTTATTTTTCAGTGATCTCATCAAGCATTGTGTATTATGGTTTTTATTTTTCCTATTTCTCTCCCTTCAATTGATATTTGTACATGACCTTCTCATGGAATATGACATCTCTACTTCTAATGATTTTTTGTTTTTCATAATCCAATAAGCGATAACCAAAATCATTAACAATGTATCCAATAAAGGTACATTTCTTGGATTTTTCTTCAAGCTTTGTTCTATTTTCTTTATCAATATGGACAAATGCTTCACAACCAAGAGTCTTCAAAAAATAATAGTTTACCTTTTTACATGTCCATGCCTTCTCTGGAATTCCGCCATCCAAAGCGCTTGAAGTTCCTCTGTTTATTAAGTAAACAATAGTATTTATAGCATCTTCCCATAACTATAAGGGCAACCCAGCATGTAATCTCATACTCCTTGCACGCTCCATGATTGTCTTGGTCATCCTTTATGACACACCATTTTCTTGTGGTGTTCCTCGAGTTGTCTTCTCTCTACGAATCCCATGGTATGAACAGTAATCATATAACTCTTTGTTGCAATATTCACCTCCATTGTCTGATCTGAGACACTTCAACTTTTTTCCTATCTCATTATCAACCAAAGCTTTCCATTTATTAAAAATGTCAAAAACATCAGATTTTTGTTGAATGCAATAAACCCAAGTTTTTCTAGTTGCACCATCAATAAAAGTAACATAATAACGAGAGCCACCAAAAGATGATACATGAATTGGTCCCCATACATCTGTATGCACAAGCTCTAACCTTTCATTGTTCTTTTATTTTCTGACTCTGATAAATCTGACTCTCTTTTGCTTTCCATAAAAAAAATTCTCACAAAAATCCAAATCAATTTGTTTAAGATCTGGAAACAAATTTCTTTTGTGAACTATCTGCATCCCCTTCTCACTCATGTGTCCAAGCCTATGATGTCATAATGTTGTATCCACTCCTGTAGAAGCTAAAGAGATAGAAGATTTAGTATTATCAGTACATAAATACAATGTACCTTCCTTCTCTCCTTTTGTTATCACCAATGATCCTTTGGTGACCTCCCACACCTTATCTGTAAATGTAGATATAAAGCCTTCGCTTTCCAATTGCCCTGTTGAAATTATATTTTTTCTCAGATCTGGAACATGTCTCAACTCTTTCAGCAACCATTGGTTTCCATTCTTTTTCTTTATTTTTACCTTTCCCTTTCCAACAATTTTGCATGGTGCATCATCATCCAAATGAACCTGTCCAAAATCATCTTGAACATAATCTTGAAAATGTTTCCTATGGGGTGTGGCATGAAATGAATCCCCCGAATATACTACCCA
>SNQJ01S0081008.1:0-33548 GCA_010110895.2 Picea sitchensis | reverse complement strand
AGTGGTTAACCCTAAAAATGAGGAAAATAGGGTAAGTGACCTAGAAGTGGGTTAAGTGACCTAGAAGATGCTTCTAAGGAAGCTACTTGGAAAGTATAAATAAGAGGAAATGGTATCTTGTGTAAATGGATCTCTTGTGCATCTTTGTGGATCTAGTGTGTGGATCTCTTGAGCATGTATTGAAGATCTATTATGAGAGAGAGGAGATATGGAGGATCTCATGGATGCATCAAAGTTTTGGCAAGTCTAAGATCATGGCGGAAAAAGTATTGGAAGTTCAGAAACCCTAGTTTCTGAGGTATACACAGGCTGTAGTGAGCCATGGCACATACATACGCGGGCTGAATGAGGACATGGTGCATATAGTGGATGAATTCATGTAGAATTTTGTGTGAGATGGTGATAGGCTCTTGAAGACTGAAGCAGGTTCCAGATCTGCATTCTATGGGCTTAGATATTCCACTGAGACTCTGGTATGGTTACATTGTTGTCTTGATGGATATTCTTGTTTGTTGTGTAGTGAATGCTTAAGGAATTCTTGGTATGGATGTTGTGATGTGATTTGGGTTGGTTGATGGAGTGAGAAACACTCTTATGATTCAGTACTGATATGATTTCAATAATATAATGATTGCTTATACGTGATTGAGTAGCATTCATATTGTATGGTTGAGGAGCATGAGTAAGTTGTTGGAGATCTTGGATGTGTTGTGACTGGTTATGGGTCAGATTGGATAGTGAGAGACAAAAGAGAATATGATTGAAGGTTGCAGAGGATCTGAGTTCATCTTGAAGAGAAAACCCTAATATCTTAGAAGTGATATGCAGGCTATAGTATAGACTGGCCGTGTACATACACGAGCTCTACTACTGGTAGGGCGCGTACATACACATGATGCACTACCGACATGTTGCACACATGTTGACATATTGATATCTGTTGAGGATTGTTGCCTCATCTCAGTTGGTGCTGAGGATGTAAGATGAGTCTTGCATTATAGAGCTGGTGCTCTTGTATAGTTGTACTCTATTCAGTTGTTGCTGATAACCCAAGGATTGTAGTCCATAATAAAAAGAAAATTGAACATACATCTTGTGTTCCTTGTGGTGATGATTTGTCGATGATATATTGTTGATATATGTTGCTAATATAAGTTCATATTTAACTGATTATAAATGAAAACAATAAGTAATGAGTAAATGGTGATTGCTAACTAATGATTTTTGTGAAGAGGAAGTTTTGGGAAAAAGAGCACTACACTATTCACCCCCCCCTCTCAGTGTAGTAGGTGTGTCCAACAATTGGTATCAGAGAAGGCCTTCATTATAAGCCTTAACAAGCTTGGAGGAGATTCATAGACACACAAATGGATGATGAAGTTCCAATCCTTGATGAGGAAAACTATTCTACTTGGAGAATAGAAATGAGAGTGCATTTGAAAGAGATGGGAGTGGGTATTTGGAAGGAAGCCATTGATGGATCAGTTTCCTTGAAGAACAAGTCAAAGTTTGCAGCTCAAAGGGAAGGAAAGAAGAATGATGCATTGGCTATCAAGACCATTCTTAGTGGACTCTCAATTCCTATCAAAGAGAACATGGGACAATGCACTACCGCCAAGGATCTATGGCTAAAGCTAGAGGAGACATACAAAAGCAAGAAGGATGATATTGAAAACAACTCCATCAAGAAAAATGAAGGTAAAGATTCTCCAAAAACTCTTGGTTGCATTATTTCTAATGATGTTGGAAAAAAGGAAGATATTGAAAACATTTCATATGATGATGTTGGAAAAAAGGAATATCTTGAAGACATTTCAAATGAAGGTAAAGAATCTCTACAAACCCTTGATTGCAATAATTCAAAATGTGATGATGTTGAATTTTTCTCTACAAGTGAAGAAGAAAATCTAGAAATAGTTTGTATAGATTCAATTGATTATTATCCCATGGAAGAAGTAGAAAAAAACTATTGGAGCTTAAAGAGAAAGTTGAAACAAGTCTATATGAATATAGAAATTACCACTATTATATAGATTATAACTATCTTTCGGATAACACTAAATTTTTTCTCAAGAAGAGTCAAAATCACATCTTGAAGTTAAAGGAAATGCTCAAGGAACAAGAAGAGAGTAATAAGACTCAATTAAATGAAAAGGAAGAAGATATCTCAATACTAAAGAATGAAAAAGAAGAAAAGAAGGTAGATGATGAGATTAGCAAAAGTTTTGAAATTATTGTTCATCTCAAGACCGAAATTGAAGAAGCCAAAAGGGTAGAGGAACTATTGAGGAATCAAATAAATGAAAAGGAATAGTCATGTCATAAGTTAGAAGATGAAGTTGTTGATATTAGAAATAAAGTAGAGAAGTCAAACAAATTCTTGAATAGCTCACAAATCTTGAATGAGATCTTAGAAAGTCAAAGATCACCAAATGATAAATTAGGTCTTGGATACAAGAAAGAAGGTACACATGCTGAAGCAAACACCTCAAAGAAGCATGAGGTAAGTCCCTCATTCTCAAAGGATGAAGATAATGTTGCAAGTCAACCATATACATAAGGAAAGGAAAGTTTCAAAATAACAAAGAAAGGAAGACATCAAGAAGCCATCCTTACACCTCAAAGAAGATGAACACCAAAGCAAAGGTATGAAAGTATTTTTCATGGTCAATGTTATTCATGTAATGAATATGGTAACAAAGCTTTGGAATGCAAATCTTATGCAAGGAGAAATAATGGAAGATTTCATAGCACCATAAAGTGTTGGAGATGTGATCAAGTAGGAAACATTGTTGTTTACTGTCATAGCTGTAGTGGATTTGGCCACAAGTCCCAGGATTGCTGGAGCACAAGAAGAAAGTTCATGATGAGAACTTCATATAACATGAATAGAATAAGGAATGAAGTAAGGAAGGGAGACATATTTGAAAACATGGAAGCTCAGAGCTCAATTTCTGAGAAGCAGGGACACATTAAGAAGTGGGTGAAGAAGACTGAAGAACTAGAGCATAATGAAAGCCTTGGGAAGCTCAAGTGTGTCATCTACTAAAGCATACACAGGTGACAATGGTAACAGTTGCATACATGCGCGAGATGAACTTGAATGAGTGCATACATATGTGCATGTTGTAATATAGGCAGGCCATGTATATGTGGTAAAACCTAAAGAAAGGGCTATGCACATGGGTTGCAGTTTGATGTGATTGTACAACTCTGTGGTGTAGGGTCTGGCATATAGTTTGTTTACAGGTTCTAACATTATTTTTTGTAGGTATTCATTATTACATTTTGGATTATGTAATGTGATGATATAAAATGAAGGGCTATCTTGGATGCATGGCACTAACCATAATTATGGATTAAAGGCATTAATATATTTAGAATAAGCATGATTGTTGGTTATGACATTGAAGTTATGGTACCTTGGTTATTTGAGTGTCATCTACTAAAGCATACACAGGTGACAATGGTAACAGTTGCATACATACGTAGGCTGAACTTGAATAGGTCGCATACATATGTGAGTTGTCTATGAAGCAGGCCATGTATATGTGGTAAAGCCTAAGAAAAGGGGCTATGCACATGGGTTGCAACTTGATGTGATGGTATAACTCTGTGGTGTAGGGTCTGACATAGTTTGTTGCAGGTTCTAACATTATTTTTTGTAGGTATTCATTATTACATATTGGATTATGTAATGTGATGATATAAAATGAAAGGCTATCTTGGATGCATGGCACTAACCCATGAGTATGGATTAAGGCATTCTTCTGTTGAAGAAAATTGCTGGTTATGAGAGTGAAGTTATGGTACCTTGGTTATTTGATATATCTTGATGATGCTAGCTAGAGATGTCATTGATCTATTGAAGAATACTACTAGTACATGTATTGTTGGATGCTTAGTATTTGCTGTAGTAAATGGAGGATTGAGGCTGATCCGTTGGGGTACATGACTAGTACATATTTTGAGTTTCATTGATCTATATTACAATGTATTATTGGAAGCTTACTTGTTGGATATCTTGGTGCATGCATTTGGCATATGGTTGGACTACATATTGGGACATGTAGTTGGTGAGTTGATGAGGTGATCATGTTGTACATCATTGATGAGTCTGATCTATAGTTGACGCATGATTGATACACTTCTAGCACATTGGTAGAGGTACCTACTAGCAGTTTGATTGACATATGTTTTATGGATTTGACATACATGCATTGGTGCATGGTTGATGTAATTGCTTGATACAAGTGGTGATGTACATGTTTGGTACACTCATAGATGGTATATGTTTGGATGATAGTTCTTGGATAAAAGTACACCATTGGTATTGCTTGATACTTTGGTATATGGGATGTTATAGTTGAGACACTTGATTGATTGAGATTCATGATTTTGATACTTGGCTCATGGTGGAGACATACTATTGGTAGATGCACATGGTTGTCATGTTGATGGAGACATATGTTTGGTATACTATTGGCACATGTTTTGGTACATGATGTATTTGTTCATCATTGACATATATTTTGCTTCATGATGTTTGGTATGGCATGCGTTTGATGCATGGACAGGTCCAAGGATCGTCATGTGGTAGCATATTGTTTATTTTGAAGAGAATATAGGGGGAGACATACCCATAGGGGGATTCATTCTTCTTCCTATGATTCTAGGAGGAGATATTTATCAGATGCATACTAGTAAAGAGCCCTATTTTTGAAGAAAGAGCACAAAGGCATAATTCCAGGGGGAACGATGATCACAGAGGGAGCATGAGAGATGTATATTCAACATTACATCATAATGATATCCATTGTTAAAAAGGGGAGAGATTATTTAGAGGAAGATCAAAGACATTCAAACAGGGGGAGAAACCCCAAGGAGAGTTCAAGAAACGGGAGCAACCCCAAGGGGAGAATGACCCTTTGCCATTGATGTCAAAGGGGGAGATATAATCAGATTGATGTGATTGATGATTATTGATGTAGAGAGATATTCACATTGATATATGACTATTGATGTAGAGCATGCCTTGTCTACATGTTGACATCAATGATTGGCGTTGACATCAATGTTGGTATTGCCATCAATGCCAAAGGGGGATATTGTTGGATCATGTTGTCATTGATGCCAAAGTTTTAATTAATTGATGTCAAATGATTGATTGATGTCAAAGTATGATTGGTTTGATTGATGCCAAAGGATGATTGATTGATTGATGTCAAGGAATTGGTTGATGCCAAAGGATGATTGAATGATGTCTAAAGTCAAAGGTTTGAGGTATACATGTCTTATCATAGTATATTGATGAATATGGATCAATGAGTTGTCTTTGATACATGGTGCATAGATGAAGATGAATTAATAAGTTGTCATTGATACATGATGATGAATATGGATCGATTGGTATATGATGCAAAAATGAATCATTATTGTGTTATCATGATTGATAAGGTGTACAAATGGATGAACTCCAAAGTGGCCCCCTTATGGTGAAATATCTCATGGGAAGATTCTTTGCGGTTGAGTTTTCCTTTAAGTATGGTTGGAGAACCCATGCTTATATGTGGAATAATGAGATGAAGATCAGTACAATTTTTAGTGAAACTATCCTAGATGGATAGTTCTTGTCATGCCATTTCCGGTGGTATGTGGAATGTCACATAACTCCTCATATTTTGAGAGTTATGGCCCTACGAAGGTGAATGACCCTCATATGTTGGCTTGAAGCCCAAAGAGGTCAAAGATGTCAAAGTGCTTGAAAAGAAGAAATTATTATTTAAATGGTAAAGAAAAGTGAAAAAGTCAAGGAGGAATATTTAAATGATAAATAAATGGAGAAATTCTAATTATGGAAAGTGGCTAACCCTAAAAATGAGGAAAATAGGTTAAGTGACCTAGAAATGGGTTAAGTGACCTAGAAGTGGGTTAAGTGACCTAGAAGATGATTATAAGGAAGCTACTTGGAGAGTATAAATAAGAGGCAAGGGTCTGTTGTGTAAATGGATCTCTTGTGCATATTTGTGGATCTAGTGTGTGCATCTCTTGAGCATGTATTGAAGATCTATTCTAGGAGAGAGGAGATATGGAGGATCTCATGGACGCATCAAAGTTTTGAAAAGTCTGAGATCATGACGGAAAAAGTCTCAGAAGTTTAGAAACCCTAGTTTCTGAGGTATACACGGGCTATAATGAGCCAGGGCGCGTACATACGTGAGCTGAATGAGGACAGGGCACATACAATGGATGAAGTCATGTAGACTTGTGTGTGAGATGGTGACAGGCTCTTGAAGACTGAAGCAGGTTTCACATCTGCATTCTATGGGTTCAGATATGCCACTGAGACTTTGGTATGGTTACATTGTTGTCTTGATGGATATTCTTGCTTGTTGTGTAGTGAATTCTTAAGGCATTCTTGGTATGGCTGTTGTGATGTGGTTTGTGTTGGTTGATAGAGTGAGCAACACTCTTATGATTCAGTATTGATATGATTTCCATAATATGCTAATTTCTTATACATGATTGAGTAGCATTCATATTGTATGGTTGAGAAACATGAGTAAGTTGTTGGAGATATTGGATGTGTTGTGACTGGTTATGGGTCAAATTGGATAGTGGGAGACAAAAGAGAATGTTATTGAAGGTTGTAGAGGATCTGAGTTCATCTTGAAGAGAAAAACCTAATATCTCAGAAGTGATACACAGGCTGTAGTACAGACTGGCCACGTACATACACGAGTTGTACTACCGATAGGGCATGTACATACGTGTGTTGCACTACCGACATGTCATGTACCTGTTGACAAATTGATATCTGTTGAGGATTGTTGGAACACACCCATGAAAAGGAATATAATTTTTTGATTTTCTTAAAGGAAAAAAAATCCATTCATGGTTCCTAATTTGGAAGGTCAGGGAACCAGTCCGACCTCCTGGTCAAGGATCTCTGATTCCAAAGCCAAACAATTCTATGGGACATTGATGTTCTCGTTCTATATTTAAACATAGAATATTTCAGCTTCTTGATGCAGGTTTAAGAGCACACACGACCTTCCCTTTCACCATGCTATGAAAATCTAGAGTATCAGGCGTTAGCTCCTTCCGCCCATGTGACCATTCCCATGACCATAGACTGAACCTAAATGGTGTGTCACATTTCTCAACTTCAGGATTTCTGCATGCGAGTTGCTCCTGACTCCTTTCTTCCTGAACTCATGATCCACGATGTTCCGATCAATGATATTTTCTCTCGTAGCTAGCTCTTCTCACTAGGTCCCTCTAACTATGATGATGGAAAAACCAAGTGCCAATTCAAAAGGTGTTTCAGGATTTTACGTATTGGGAATCCCCGATACGAATCACATCCATTCTCCCAATCTCTAAAACCCCGACGCCAAATCAACGGTCCACATGCTCCCATGATCCAACGGTCTGATTTGTTCCTTGTATCAGGACTTTGTGTTTCACGAAGTCGAAAGAATCCTCACCTATGATATTCTGATGCCCAATTTCTTGAAATTCGCTCCACGACAGATCAACGGTCTATACTCGTCTTGCTCAATGGTTGAGATCCTCCTTTCTCAAATAAAAATTTCACAACTTGCGATCTTTGAGTCACAGCTGTCTTCATATTATGAGTCAGCGAAATGCTGAGAACTCACCACGCGTCCCTTTCGATGGATGGTCTTGATGATTTTGGAACTTGTCTCATGCACCTTCCTCCAAGTCCAACGACTATTGGTCCACACGCTTCATATTTGATGACTCATGTCTATTTTCCTCCTGTGCTCACTTCTTGCTGTTTGGATGTGGATTTTGATGGTCCAGATCTTCTCCTTTGCAGCTAATCTACGACCACTGTGTTCTCCCTCCTAAGATTCCATCAATGGAGTTTGACCTCAACCCTTTGATTATTCTTTTGTGAGCTCGATGTTTTGAGTATCACTCACATTCTAAAGACGCTATCCCTCCTGAGCTTCTGAAACTTACTCAGTTCTAAGGAAACTCAACCCTCTTCTTCCTTAGAAGACTTCTAGTGGCCCTCGTGGCATACTTTGCACTTATCTCTTCTGAGCTTGGTTCTTAGGGAATTTCGAGTTTCCACATACTCTTGCGACAATCTACTTTCATCAGATCAATGATCTATGACCTTCCTTGACCCAACAGTCCAGATTACATCAAAACTTTAGGTTTTGGGAGTTTTAGTTGCGCTAATGTGCTAATCACCTAATGTGCGATCTTGCGAAGAATGAATGAGTCAAGGCATTAACATCAGTTCCCCTTCTTCAAATATAATGGTCGCAATAGACCTTGAGTCTGTTACAGAGAAATCCCCTTGCAAACAGGTGAATCCCCTCTTGGGATATAGACTCCTAAGACCAAGACAGAAAGGTGCTAACATTAGTCACTGACATCCTTTTAAACCTAGCTAAGTCAATCAAATAGAGAAAAGGAAGAATATGTACCTTTTTTACGATGTTTGTCCTTCCCAGTCCAAGTTGAGCCTTGATCCCCAAGCTGTTCAACAAGTCTTGCAATCCAATAACAACAAAGACAAAACAACTTCCTATTCTACTATGATTACCTTGAAACCAGATCTATCTATCAAAGACAAGTTCATGTAGGCATACACAACCTTGAAAGAAACATGCCAAGCACATGTATTAATGAGAACTAGATAGTAATACTTACAGAACTTTGATGAAGTTGCAACAACTTCTTCTAGCTCTCCTTGTCCAGCCCCTTGCTCAAATAATCCACAGTCAAAATGACTATGATTCAATGGTTATCTCCCTTATGAGATCATAATTTTGATGCCTTCAATGCCCTCTCCTTCCTTATGAGATAATAAGTTAGGTATCTCTCTATTTCTCCATCTCTTTCACCATGAGAAGGCCTCCTTATATAAGCTTGGAGAGACCCAACTACCTTAGAGATTCTTGGGATAGGTTGAGGATCCTTCTCCATCAGTTATGGATCTTCCCTAATATCCAGGCTTGACCTCAGATTCGAATCCAACCAACTCTAGAGATGAGGGGGATTTTCCCCTAATTTTCCTCAACAATCCAAGATTTCCTCAAACATCCCAACGCTCCCTCAGAATGGGGCATAGAGTGTTGCAATGCTCCCCCAAAGAAGGGTAGGGAGTGCTGGAACTCCTTGATAGTGGGTAGGGGAGCACTACCCAAAATTTCCTTAAAAAATCCCAATGCTTCCCCAGAAGGGTGCACAAAGTGCTGGAACACTCCCCCAAAGAAGGGTAGGGAGCACTGGGAGTCCCTAATAGTGAGTAGGGGAGCGCTGGCCTTCAAAAATGACTTTTGAATGTTTTTTTCCATTGTAAAAGCTTTGTACTCTTCATCAGATGATTTCTCCTTCTTAAACTAGTCTTTGAGTGTGTGTTTGAAGTGTCCTTGTGATGTTGTTCGAGACACGACATGGGCAAGATGAGTGTATGATGTCCACGACACTTGTGACACTTATGGCTAAAAAGAAACACTTGCAACACTTGTAACGATGAAAATAGGTCATCATTGAAGTGAGTAATTTTTATGTGTAACAGATTTCCCCCCAAAGTGTGAAGTTAGAAGACGAAAACTGATGACTGAAGTATTTTGTAGACTTTTTCTAGCAAGGGTATGGACACAAAGAACCTGGTAGAAGCTGCACACAACCATCAAACAAATATTATGACATGTTTCAAACCCAAGGCATGCATACCTATTATTGGGTGATAAAGAATTGCAAGGTATGGCCGCCATAAAATAAACTGCAGATCCATAATTATATTAACAAAGAGCATAGCCACCAAATATACAATGTGGATCTATACTTCCATGACATGAACTGATCATAGCCACAAAAAATACATAGTGGATCTACGAGATGACAATACATAGCCATAGATCAATACAAAGTGGATCTATGTGACAATATATGTGTCAATATTCAAGAGAAACTCTATTGCAACCTGGGTAAAGTATATATCAGAGTGATTACTCAACCCAGGGTCTTCCTACCAATCCCGATGTAGTACGAATCTAACTATGCAAATAGATGTCCTGATGTCGAACATGGCATAAACCACTTGATTACCGGTCAATGAGGTAAACCGTTAACAAGTGCGAGGGAAATCACCATTGATGTCAATGATTCCCAAGGTACCCTAGCACATTCTAGTGAATTTGAATAGATGAGATGAAGTCAAACATTTGTGGAATCACTCGATCAAGGGTCAATGATGTAAACACATTGTCGGAAGTGAGGAGGCCTGCCATTGAGGCATGCAGGTCCCAAGGTAGTAACTAGTTTCTAAGTCTGGCTCCCAGATAATGTGTTGAGGTCGACAGGAATAGACTCGTCGCAGTAGGGACTTGATGTATCACCCATCAACGATAAGAAACTGACATAAAGATGTAAATTGGTAGATCAAATGAACATGAACTGACACAGGAATTGAAACATGATATTTGTGATGGCTGCCTCTCAAGGTAGATACTTCCCTTGAACACTGAGGCACAATAATAGAAACATGACATGGACCAAAACACGATGATGAAATGGACACTGTGACTTTCATTGGGTGACCTAAAGGAGTAAATAAACTTAGAGGATTGGTTCAATGCAGAGGTTCAACGGATTAAAATGTGTGCAAAGACAAAGTTCCATGTTCAAGGGTGACCGTAAGAGTGACTTGTAATGTTCCCAAAAACTGCTCGGCTTGCTTCCTTCAATTCCCCCCCCATCCAGATATATGAGTACCTCTTTTTGATTTAATGATATCTAGAAGGATAACACATGCTCAATATAACTCACCTTCGGTAAGCCCCTCTTCCTTTGTTTAATGAACTAGAAGAAGTAAGGGTTCGGTCCCATATGGGCCCTTCAATGTATGCTTTTTTAAACTAGTCCAGAGAAGGTAAAATCGGTGATTTTTCATGTTTAGAGAGTCTGAAAAGAACTTAAAGATGACTCCAGGGTTGTCCTTTTTCTTAATTTTAGTCTCGCAAGGCCAAAAAAGAGATAAACTACCACTCTCAAGATGCCCTTTCAAACCTTTTAACGAGTGTGAAAGGAAGCAAGATCACTCGACAATATTTTCATGTTTAGAGAGTCTGAAAATATCTTAAAGGAGACTCAAGGGGGTTCCTTTTTCGTATAACCTTTACGATTATGAAAAAGTGATAAAAGTATACTCTATTACATTCTCATGTATTTTTGAGCACGAGAAAGAAAAAAGACTAAGCTCGGTATTGGTTTCATTTTTACACAAGCTTGAAACAAAATTAAAGTATGATTGTAAATTCCCAACGTAAATTCCAAAGGTTGGGATACCCATGGATGGTTGGTACTTTGTCCCCAGCTTGAAAATCTAGTGGCATAACTCCAAAATGATAATCAAAGGATGGAGACATGCCCCCCAAGATTCAAATCATTCACCGACGTTGAGGTTGTCACCAATTTATGTACTAGATGGAGAAAAAGGGTACAGGTGGATGAAATGAAGGTTAAAAAATGAGACCTAACGAAAGAATCGACTTGGTATGAGAGGTGACTGCTTCATTTTTTAACAATCTTGAAACAGGAAAAGAACTATGCTCATGGTGTCTGTTTCAGTTTTTAGCGAGCTTGCCACAAAGAAGAGAAACTACACTCATGACTTCTTCTTGATCATGGTTTCCAAGAGGATAATTCTCTTGATGGAAACAATGTCAAGGGACAAAACTCGGTCATGGCTTCTAAGAGATCTTCACTGCATGGAAGAAAATCACTCTGGAAGGAACACATGTCCAGGTCTGTGACAGGGGTAAGGAGATCAGGCTCCAATATCCCTACCGAAGAGATCACCATGTCAACTACCGGATCTAAGTCATCGAAAGTTGAAATCATGGGAGACAACGCCACATAATTGACTTGTGGCAGGGGTGATACTGACCGCATATAAGACCCGTTTAGGGAGGTCATTGGGTTGATGGTCAAGTCAGGGACAATGAATGAAATTTTATCAATAATCACCATTGTTCCATCATGAGGGAAATATATCACATCAAAGAGAGTGGACACAATATATTTCATGGCATAGAAATAATCCCACCCAAGGAGTAAAGCGAAATCCAAGGGGACCTGGACTACCATAACATCAATAAAGAAAGTTTTCCTTCCCAAAGTCATAGGAAACTGGTTCTTCTGTTAAAAGAGAAAAGAGTCTAGGTAACCGACACAAGCTGAGGATAACCTAAAGCTTGCCAAGCAATAGAGGAAAAAATACTAACGAACGAATCTTCATCTATCAATGTCTGAGGAACGTACTGACCAAAAACCTGTACTGTAATCTTGAAAGGAATGTGAGAGGGAAGACGAGGTCTAGGCAACACACCCCAATAAAAAAGGATGGACTCATTACTTGGAGGGGGTTTCACGGGAGAAGGAGAAATGCCCCCCAACACGGTAGATTCTATATCAACGAGAAAAACGTGGGCAGTATCAGGTTCACTCTCTAGAGGGAGAGTAGGATCGATTGATAATGAAATCAAATAGACCACTTGGGTTTCATTCTCCAAGGGGAGAATGGGGTCAACAATTGAAAACAGATCGACCACTTGGGTTGAACTATCTAATGGGAGAGCAGTATCGACCAAAGATGGGATCAGATCAACCACTTTATCAACTGGTTTAACTAAGGACATGACCAAATTGACGACATGATCAACCAGACTGATCGATGAAGGGACCAGAGAAATCACTTTGGCACTCATCAGAGGAGGAGTGGGATTGACCACATTGGCACTATTCAGATGAAGGGTGGGACTGACCAATGATGGGACTGGATCAGTCACTTGGGTTTCAATTTTTAGATGAAAAGTGGGGCTGATCGATGACGGAATTGAATCAACTACTTTGGTTAGTGGTTCAACCAAGGAGGAAACTAGATTGACCACCTGATCAACCGGACTGACCAAGGATGGAACCAGATTGACCATTCCATCAACTAACGATGGGTTGGGGGAAATATTTTGATAATCAATTGGAGGTTGAAGATTTTCCAAAAGAGAAGAAGCCTCGTCCATACGAGGACAAAGATGAGAATAATGATCACCTTCGCGTAACATACAAGGAAATTTGACAGTTGTATTCTTCTTACCAACCTTAACGTCACTAGTTGATGGGGCATCACTAGCATGTCTAGCAGAGGCCGATGATGTGGAGGACCACATTTCTAAGACCTTGGGAAGACCAAGGAAATCCCTCAAAAAGTGGTCACCCTTACAAAGACTGCAAGGTAATTTGGGTTTCAGATTCTTTGTTTTAATCTTGTCGACCTCATCAACACTCCTAGTATGATCAACAGTAGCTGGTTGCTTGGATCCAACATCTAATTTAGTTGGAGGCTTGGTCCCTTTTTGGTTATTCTTCTTCTCTTTTCGTTTCTTCTTCTTCTTATCAACCTGGCTACTCGCTTTAGATATTTCACTAGGTGAAGAAGGAGAAATGGAAGGATACCTGACGGGCGAAGAAGGATAAAGGTCAACATGAGGTTAAGGTGTGGGTGGTGTGAGGTTACATCTGAAGCACCTGCATTTGAGGTCACTGGAGTGGAAATAAACCATATCAGTAACCCAATTGTGAGATCTAGAAGGATCAAAGTAGCGATGTAAGGAGGACCAACATTTTCGTAAGAAGGAAAAAAAAAGTTTTCCCCTGGCAAAGGGGTTCCTTCATTGGTCATTTCAGGAACTGACGCCATAAAAAATAAAGATCCAACCTAGATTCTGCTAGGAAGAACAAACAAAAAACGCTAAAAATCTAGTAATAAAACAAGCAAACACAACCTTCTCACAATGAGCACACTAGTTGGTGATGAAATCCAACGTCGAGGGAAGAAAGTAAGAAGGGTCTGAGATAGAGTGGGTGGAAAATTTACATTGACAACCTACTTAACATACTTACGCCTTGGTGCAAGCTCCCACACATAATCGTGGGTATACCCTCCAAGGAGCCCGAGTGAGTTTGACCAATGTCGATTCCAGGTACCGTGAAGACTTTCCCCTCCACAATCATCTTGTGTAAAGACCCTAAAGAGATAGGCCACTATGGTTACCAATTACAATGGTGATGCCTAGGGAAAGGGTAGGGTATCTAGCCTAAAATTAACTTGAAAGGATTCCCCTCATCATTGTGGGTATACCTTCAAGAGACCCCCATAATACACACAATCTCTACACCAAGACCAACAAAGCAGGGTGAGTAACTCTGCCAGTATTAATACGACCTCAGGTACCCTTGTGTGAGAAGGGATTCCCAGGACAAAATGTAGCAATTGGATTTCACCTCTCCCTAACAAAATATTCTATGTTTGTTTGCAGATTTGGAAAGTTATCTTTCACACCTATTCCAAATCCCTACAACTAATTTGATGTAGGTTTGCTACCAGAAAATATAAAAATGTTTAATCAAATTTTAGTTTAGCGCTTTATTTTTAAGGCTGTTATTACTCAAAAGGAAAATGGCATGGAAAATATGGTGTTTTAAACGACTCGAAACTTATGCAAAGATATGAATATGAAATCTTTTCATTTCGATGAAAGCTATGCTACGAGAAGGAGAAAACATTCATCATTACAGATGCACAATGTCCCAAAAAAGCCAAAAACAATGCAATTCCGCTACTTCAAATGCAAGCTAGTTTCACTAGCCAAAAGAAAAAATTCATTTATATTATTTGTTTGATTATGAAGTATATAGAAATTAAATACAAAACCTTCAATGCTCCACTACTTTTAATCAAGAGAAAGAGTCCCATGCAGATGCAAAAGACACTAAGCAAAAGGGCTACAGAAAAAGCATGCACTCAAGGCAGTGAGGTATGAAATAAAACAAGTAGAAAATTTTTCTAACAAGCAAGAATACAATCAAGGATTCTACAACCAATAAATCATTCAAGGAATATAATAAAATGCAGAGAAGAATCCAAGAAATGATAGGGAGAAAGAGAAATCACTCAAAACTGTCCTGTCAAAAAAGCAGCTAGAAAAGGCAATTTGACATTTCTGAAAAAAGGTTTCAAGATCCAATCAATAAAATAGGGAGTGATAAGCATAAAAAACCATAAAAAACCAATCCAAACAACTTCACAAACCAACCACAGACTCTGGGTAAAGATATTTGCAAAACAGGCTGCAAAAGACTGAGCAGAAGAAGGCTAAAACTCTAAAAAAAGAGACTAGCGCTCTCTAAAAAAAGGGTATAGAGTGTTGCAACGCTCCCTAAAACACTTTAGGGGAGTTCTGGTGCTCTGGTAAGGTCTAGGGGGGGTGCTAGTCCTCCCAAAAACTCATAAAAAGAGAAAAAAATTGCAAAAAACTCACCTAGAATGCAAGAAAATTGGTGAAATTGCTAGTGAAGGTAGGAGAAGGTTAATGGATGAAGAAAAACCAGGAATTGCTTGGGAAAATGACCTCAAATATCAAATGGAACCGAGCATAGATCCTTGAATTCTTTTACAACATCTTTCATACAATCAAATGAATGAGAAAGCAGTAGATCGACTCCAAATCTCAAAGAAGAAGAGTGACTCAAAGTAAGGAAAAAATGTCAAAAATCCAAAACAAATATAATCAATTCTCAGAAATAAATAGGTTGCTGGCTAAAATAGGGACACATTGAGATGGCATTAATCCCGAGTAGATGAAAACAACAAAAAATTGAACTCAGAGATCAACTCCCAAAAGATTTTTTAGCAGAAAAAGAGTAGCGCTTTGGTGTCAAGGGAACCAGAGTGTTTAAAATCTTTGTGAGAGCCTACAAGGGAGTGCCAGCACTCTGGTGGTATAGGCAGGGGAGTGATGGCCTCTCAAAACTCAAAAAATTTCCCAGAAATAGAAAAAGCTCAAGAAAATCCAGAAATTGTGTGTGTATAAGTGGAATCCAAGAACCAACAACACATCTAAGAATTAGAAACACAACATGAATAATATCTAAAGGTGATCAAAGGAAAAAAACAAGACCAACGAAGGAAACCAAAACTAAAATCTTTCTCCCCATTGGAGTCGCCAATTTTTGTTACAGGGAAATCCCCCCGTGGACAAGTGAATCCTCTCTTGGGCTCTAGACTCCTAAGACCAAGACAAAAAGGTACTAATGTTGGTCACTGACATCCTTTTAAACCTAGCTAAGTCAATCAAATAGATAAAATAAAGAATATGTACCTTTTTACGATGTTTGTACTTGCCCAGTCCAAGTTGAGCCTTGATCCCCAAGCTCTTCAACAAGTCCTGTAATCCAATAACATCAAAGACAAAACAACTTCATATTCTACTATGATTATTTTGAAACTAGATCTATCTATCTATCAAAGACAAGTTCATGTAGGCATACACAACCTTGAAACAAATAGGCCAAGCACATGTATTAATGAGAACTAGACAACAATACTTACAGACCTTTGATGAAGTTGTAGCAACCTCTTCTAGCTCTCCTTGTCCAACCCCTTGCTCAAATAATCCACAATCAAATGACTATGCTTCACTGATTATCTCCCTTATGAGATCATAAGTTTGATGCCTTCAATGTCCTCTCCTTCGTTATGGGTTCATAAGTTAGGTATCTCTCTATTTCTCCATCTATTTCACCATGAGAAGGCCTCCTTATATAAGCTTGGAGAGACCCAACCACCTTAGATATTATTGGAATAGGTTGAGGATCCTTCTCCATCAGTTGTGGATCTTCCCTAAGATCCAGCCTTGACCTCAGATTCGAATCCAACCAAATCCAGAGATGAGGGGGATTTTTCCCTGATTTTCCTCAACAGTCCAAGATTTCCTCAAACAACCCAACGCTCCCTTAGAATGGGGCACAGAGTGTTGCAACGCTCCCCCAAAGAAGGGTAGGGAGAGATGGCACTCCTTGACTATGCGTAGGGGAGTGCTACCCAAAATTTCCTTAAAAAATCCCAGCACTCCCCCAGAAGGTGCACAAAGTGCTAGAACACTCCCCCAAAGAAGGGTAGGGAGCGCTGACACTCCCTAATATTGGGTAGGGGAGTGTTGGCCTTCAAAAATGAATTTTGAGTGTTTTTTTCCATGGTAAAATATTTGTATTCTTCATCAAATGATTTCTCCTTCTTAAACCAATATTTGAGGGTGTCTTTGAAGTGTCCTTGTGATGCCATTCGAGACACGACATGGACAAGATGACTGTATGATGTCTGCGACACTTGTGACACTTATGGATAAAAAGTGACACTTGTGACACTTGTAATGATGACAATAGGTCATCATTGAAGTGGGTAACTTTGATGTGTAATAGGGTCCTCCCGAACAGGACTCATCCATTCATTTTCTAAACGAAAAGATACTCCCTTTCGATACTTGAAACTCACTATCCTTCCTGAGCTTCGTCAGTTATGAACGATTTAAGAGCATTGCACTCTTTCTTCTAGACTCAACACATAGAAGGGTTTTCTGCACACCTCTTTCACTCCTCCATAAGGTCTAGAACATAAGTGGTTCTCAGACTCTGCTTGCCTCATGGAGAGCTTGTGCACATATGCACTACCACTCCCGAGCTTAACAGACTCTATCCTCCCAGAGACTCAGAATGACTAGGGGGTCGACATGCATATATGAAACTATACCTAATATCGTCGAAGTCATAGTTCACGACTCTAGCCTAAGACACTACAAAACTAAAGCATTTATGAGAACAAGTCATGTTCGAACCATATAATTTCTTACTTGCCTAATTATATAACCAAGAAGAAATAGAAGGGATACAATATATCCATTAAGAAATCATGAATGTTCCTGAAAACATTCACCGTATAACTAATTCATACATGATTACAACTCAATTACACAGGATAGGAGAATACTTATCTTTTACAAGTTGCCGCTGACTAACTAAATTTGGGTGTTCATCCTTCCACCCTACCATAGGCTCAGAGGCATTCACTCTTAGCACTCTGGCCACCCCCATGCCAAGCCATGATATCACTAGGGAACTCTCATAGTTCTCAAGGATTCCTTCTTTGTTCAGCTTCTACTCAGATTCCATTCTTTGTAACTCTTTGATATATCTCTCTGTTATGGCCTCGACGATATTTATCAGATTCTCTCTCCACATCAATCTTGCAGCTTTCTCTTCCTTATTCCCTAGAGAGCCCCATTCATCTCCCTTACGAGCTCACACTCTCGCCTGCTGTCTCCTCTGTGTTGTCCCCCTGTGTATATATCTTACCTTCCTTATTTTAGAAGGTTCCCGACCCATCATGTTCCTTCTGTCAGAAGGAAGCTCAGGTCTACAGATCTCTGTGGTACTTTGGGATAACATTCTGCAGCTAGACCATGCTCCCATTCATGGGGGTGGTTGATAATTCAACCACTGGTCCTTTCTTCATTAACTGATTTTCTCTCCTTGGGATCCGAAGGAGGTTGTCATCCTCATCAAGGGAAATTTGGGTTTATTTGTTATAATGAACCCTCTTGTATAGTTTTCACATTCTTTCTCTAGTGATATCATGGCCAATACTTTCAAGGCTTCACCCCCATAGTCAGTTATTGACAATTCAAACAATAATACATTTATATTGTCCACATGCCTCATCATAGAAATCCTATTTTATGATTAATTACAAGCTGGGGGAAACATGGTGTTACAATTCCCCCCCCGCCCCCCTTAAAGGAACACCGTCCTCGGTGTTCTTTCTCAAAAATACCTGTCACACCTTTCCCATTCAGCTATTTCATAAATCTTGATTTTTCTCTCTCGGTCAAGTCCTGTTTCATACCTTTAATCTTGGTCACCTACCTTCAATAATTCTTGGACAATCAGCATGTTAAGCATAGTCTCATGCAAAAACATTTCATAAAAAGTTCTAGGAAATTTTTCATAATCTTAACACAATAATTATCTGCACAGTTGGTGTATTTATATCCACATGGTTGTTTTTTTATCCAAGTTCATTGTTTTTCTTTGACATACCCATTGGGTGCATGATCCCAATTCAATAGTTTACAATAACTATCGAGGTTTCATCTTCCTTGCAGTCACTCACCCTTTAGGCTCAGGCTCAGACATCCCCTTCTCTTCTATATAGTCCCTCGGGTGATTCATCTTGCCTTGCCAAGGTTTTATCGCATAGGAAAAATTACCCACTATGTGCATGACCCCAATAGTTTACAATAACTATTAAGGTCTCCTCTTCCTTGCGGTCACTCACCCTCCAGGCCCAGGCTTAGGCATTCCCTTCACTGCTATACAATCCCTTGGGTGATCCATCTTTCCTTGCCAAGGTTTTCTCTCACAAAAATAATTTCATACACTCTATCGAGTCTTACAGTTGAGGCATCCCTCAGACTTTCTTTTCCGAGGCATCCCTCTGGCTTGTGTTACCTCAACAAAATGTATTTCAGGTGATCATGACTTATCACGGGGTTCTCATGGCTCAACAATATCCATTTTTCATCATCTTTAGCTTTGACAAACTTCATCTGTCCTTTTTGGATATATCTTTTCTTCTCACTTGTATCACAGGTATACAAAATTCATGAGATATCATTATAATTCTAACTTTCAGAATTTTATTGCAAATCTGACACCCACAGATTTTCCAATCTCTTCGTTTATTTTCATATCTATCCCGTACATAACCAGATTCACAAGCATGGGAATTTATTCCCCATAACATTTTATCTCAGCAGGAAATCGATCTTCCTTATGGGATTACAACATTGCCATATCCAAGACTCTTTCTTCCTGCAATCATTCCTCAGCTATACAAATTATTAGTTCTCATGTACATACATTTTTATTGCACCTTTACAACGTCATCATAACAATTTCAGAATCGTGCATACTGACAATCAAATTCACTTTCTCAAAAGAAATACCATTCCTTGCAGTTTGGATCAACATGCAATCAGTCTTTACTACCAGAGGTTCACGCCTCCATCATTCATGTTCTCCTTCCTGAATCATACCCTACTTGGGTATCCAAGGCATACAACTAACTTTCAACGTTTCATACATAACATTAAGACCATAAAACATTTCAGAAGGGATTCTTACCCAATTCCTTAATACCTTGTGCCACATAGGCATGAACATTTTTATATCGGTTATGGCTGCTAGCACCCCCTCTGATATTACCCCATCAACAGTGCTTTAGCAATATTTTCACAGTCTTGTCAACAATCTTTTGACTGTAGCCTTCCCATGGTCACCCTCTGCTTGAGGTTGCCCATCATTGGAAACTATCTTCCTTGATAGCTCAAATTCCTTTCTATACATAGCATGCATCATCATAGTCACCAGTACATTAGTTGTAATATTAAACCAAATGCATGTATCATAACATTCTAATTCATAAAACATCTTCAAAATGTCCTAGAATATCTTCATGCACCTCATCACATTATCCTCAAATGTTCCCAAAAGTGCAACACAAACAGATTTTGATTGTATCTTCAACAATACAATCCTTATCACTATGGTGTCAAAACATTTACTTTTATTAGTAAATCAGTTTTCTCATCCAAGAGAAAACATAATACTCAACGAGAAAGAGTTGAGGACTATCCCCTTCTTCCAACTCTTCCTACACCACCTGGGACTTTTCATCCCAGTTGAGTTATCTCTAAGGCCTCACTATCTTTTCTTAATCATGGCTTCAACCAAGACTAATAAGTTAAACGTACTCATTTATTCATTTAATCATATTTAGGGAGTTTACTTGCCTTTTACCAACTATATCAGTTTCCACAACTGCTCCTTTAATCCTACGGTTCTGTTAGATAATTTAGGGTTCTTAGGGTGAGGAAGTGTTCCTCCTTTTATCCCCCTTTACTTATGAAATCTACTTTTTAATGTGATCTTTCTGCTCTTTTCATGAGAAGCCTTGGTTAGGCCTCACCCTAACCCTTTTTTTGGAATACAACATCATGCTTTAATAGAATTTTTTTTGTTCATAATGGATCATGAACCTGTGCATCCAACACATTACCATTCAGTCATTGGGATGGTTAATATTCATTTATTAGTCTTCTACTCATTACGTGATGTTTTTCAAAATGTAATCCAGGATTCTGGTATATACATATATATATGTATTCATATAAGCTTGTGGATTACTGCTTAATTCTCAGCAGTCATTAAGGTTGTGACTTTGTTTTCCTGATAGAGTCTTCACACAGTTCCTCCACAGGGAACTCCTTTAGTATGAAACTTCTTTATTTCATATCCATCACTATCTGTGCTAGACTCAACCTTGAGTTAGGTTTTATCTATTTACCAAACATTCCTTAAGGAATATAAAAATGCATCTTTGTCATGTACCTAATTATGTATTCTGGTTTGTTAACTTACATCCATGATGTATTTAACCATATTCATAATCCTAAACCTGCATGTAGCTGTCATAGGTATATTTCATAGCCCACATACATATTTACTTTTAAGATCAATCAACTTAGGATTGTTCACAATCCTTCTCATGTGATTCCCAAAGGCATAATCATTTGCCTCTTATTATGACAACATAGCATCTTTTCTCATTTACCCTTCTATCTAATAATATTAGTATTCCCTAAGAAAAGGGAATACCCTCCCCTCAAGATATTACTTGGAGCAGAACTTTTATGACTCTTTAGAATGGGGTCAACCATGCATCCATAGTATTTGTTTGATCTGGACAAGAGCGATTCTTTCTTTATATTTCCCTCATTTAGGCAACCACCTCGTGCCTTTAGTGTGCCTATATTCTTACATCATACATGTGCATCACTTGTGGATGTAATATCATTCATACCTAACTGGTATTAAATCAAGATTTATATCAAGAAGCTTCACAATGCGATAAATCCATGCACTCAAGCATAACACACACAAACCTAACCAAACATTTATCATGCAAGCTCATCTTGCATCCCTTCCATGTCATTCAAACACATGGACATATCCGACTTCTATATCATTTTTCCAAGGATATTCCAAGAATCCTTATGATCATGTATACACATTCGTGTATATGTAGGTGCATCTATTGCACCTTTTTACCTAATACATTCACTTGATAGTTTAATTTCATCATTAGTGTCCTTTAGTTTGAGACTTTAGTCACTTACAGGACTAATCTCATAGTCATACCTTGTGTTGGTGTTTCCTTCTCTCATGGCTATAACCAACTAGTGTCACTTTCCTCTTTATGCGACAATGTCTTAGCAAGAAAACCTCCTTGCCTCAACGTCCATAGGGTATTACCCATCTCACTTTTGTCTGGTCATGAGGAGTTATATACTCTGATTTTAATATAAATAAGTAACTATAATTGCCAAGGATCCTACCTGATCCTATCATATTCCTTTAAGCCCACAAAGGTATTAACCATCATACAATCCATCATCATTAGTGCATGGAGTTCCAACTGCCCATGCTTAGAAGCAGTGTTACGAACACCAGGTCATCCATCCTTCAGGCTTCAATTTTCCTTGATAGAACCCTACCACCTTCAGCTATCCACATTCATGTCTTATTATAAACATTAATTATCATATCCCTACTTCCATAAGAGTAGTTTTCACTTTGACAAAGGGTTAAAGAAATTCTTCTGCTGAAATTCAACAATAATTCCCAAAATCACAAGTTCAATCTGTAGTCCTTCTCCTCAAGGAGTAAATGAAGATAAAAATATCTCCTTACATGACTCATACATGAGCCCAAGCAGGCCAAGTGTTGTAACCATGTTTTGATAACATTTTGTAACACACCCATGATGAGGAATAAAATTGTTCGATTTTCTTAAAGGATAAAAACTCCATTCATGGTTCCTAATTTGGAAGGTCAAGGAACTAGTCCGACCTCCTGGTCAAGGATATCTGATTCTGAAGCCAAACAATTCTCTGGGACTTTGATGGTCTCATTCTATAGTTAAACACAAAACCTTTCATATTCTTGATGCAGGTTTAAGAGCACCTGCGACATTCCCTTTCTCCCTGTTGCAAAAACCCAGAGTGTCAGGCATTAGCTCCTTCCACCCATGTGACCATTCCCATGACCACAGGTTGAACCTAAATGGTGCGTCACATTTCATGACTTCAGGATTTCTACATGCGAGTCACTCCTGACTCCTTTCTTCTCAAACTCATGATCCCCGATGTTCCGATCAATGATATTTTCTCTTGGAGATAGCTCTTCTCGCTAGGTCCCTCTAATTATGACGATGGAAAAACCAAGTGCTAATTCAAAAGGTGTTTCGGGATTTCGTGTATCGGGAATCCCCGATATGGCTCAACTCCATTCTCCCATTCTCTAAAACCTTGACTCTAGATCAACGGTCCACACGCTCCTGCGATCCAATGTTCTAATTTGTTCCTGCTTGTATTGGGACTTTTAGTTTCATGAAGTCGAAAGACTCCTCACCTATGATCTTCCGATACCTGATTTCCCAAAATCTGCTCCGCGGAAGATCAATGGTCTATACTCCTCCTCTTGATCAATGGTCAAGATATTCCTTTCACGAATCATAATTTCGTTACTTGCGACCTCCCAGTCACATCTTTCTTCAAGTTGTGAGTCAGCAAAATGATGAGCACTCACCACGTGTCCCTTTTGATGGGCAGTCCTGATGATTTCATAACTTGTGTTATGCACCTTCCTCCGAATCCAATGACTATTGGTCCACATGCTTCAGATCTGACGGCTTAGATATGTTTTCCTCCTATGCTCACTTCTCATTGTCTAGACATGGATTTTGACACTCCATATCTTCTCCTCTATAGCTGATCTATGACCACTGTGTTCTCCCTCCTGATCTTTCGTCAATGGAGTTTGACCTCGACCCTTTGATTCTTCTTCTGTGAGCTCATTATTTTGAGGCTCACTCACAATCTAAAGATGCTATCCCTCCTGAGCTTCTGAAACTTACTCAGTTCTAAGGGAAATTGACCCTCTTCTTCCTTAGAAGACTTTTGGTGGCCATCCTAACAAACTTTACGCTTATCTCTTCTAAGCTTGGTTCTTAGGGAATTTTGAGTTTCCACATACTCTTCCGGTAATCTGCTTGCATCAGATCGATGGTATATGACCTTCCTTGATCCAACGGTCTAGATCATATCACAACTTCAGGTTTTAGGAGTTCTAGTTGTGCCAACATGCTAATCACCCGATGTGTGATCTTGCGAAGACTGAAGGAGTTGAGGCATTAACGTTGGTGCCCCTTCTTCAAATCTAACGGTCGCAACAGACCCTGGGTCCTCTCGAATGGATCTCATCCATTCATCTTCTAAACAAAAAATATTCCATTTTGATACTTGAACCTCACTATCCTTCCCGAGCTTCGTCAGTTATGAAGGATTTAAGAGCATTGCGCTCTTTCTCCTAGACTCAACACATAGAAGGGTTTTCTACACATCTCTTGCGCTCCTCCATAAGGTCTAGAACATAAGTGGTTCTTGGACTCTGATTGCCTCACAGAGAGCCTATGCACATCTGCACTACCTCTCCTGAGCTTAACAGACTCCATCTTCCCAGAGACTTAGAATGACTAGGGGGTCGACATGAGTGCATGAAACTATACCTAAGGTCGACGAACTCAAATTTCACGACTCTAGATTAAGACACTACAAAACTCAAGCATTTATGAGAACAAGTCATGTCCAAACCATATAATTTCTTACTTTCCTAATTATGCAACCAAGTAAAAATAGAAGGGATACAGTATATCCATTAAGCAATCATGCACGTTCCTGAAAACATTCACCGTATAACCAATTCATACACGGTTACAACTCAATTACACAGGGTAGGAGAATACTTATCTTTTATAGGTTATCGTCAACTAAATGACTGTGGTTGTTCATCCTTCCACCCTACCATAGGATCAGAGGCATTCATTCTTAGCACCCTGTCCACCCCCGTGCCAAGACATGATATCACCAGGGAACTCTAATAGTTCTCAAGGATTCCTTCTTTGTTCATCTTCTGCTCGGATTATTTTCTCTACAACTCTCAGATATATCTTTCTATTATGGCATCAACAATATTTATCAAATGCTCTCCCCACATCGAGATCACAACCTTCTCTTCATTATTCCATAGAGAGCTCCGTGCATCTCCCTTACGAGCTCTCACTCTCGCCTGTTGTCTCCTCTCTGTTGTTCCCCCATGTATCTATCTTACCTTCCTTCTTTTGGAAGGTTCCCGACCCATCACATTCCTTCTGTCAGAAGGAAGATCATCTCTGAAAATATCTGTGGTACTTCAGGATGACATTCTGTAGCTAGACGATGCTCCCATTCATGGGGGTGGTTGATAATTCAACCACTAGTCCTTTCTTCATGAACTGATTTTCTCTCCTTGGGATCTGAAGGAGGTTGTCATCCTCATCAAGGGAAATTTGGGGTTATTTGGTATAATGAACCTTCTCGTATAGTTTTCAAATTCTTCCTCTAGTGATATCATGGCCATTACTTTCAAGGCTTCACCCCCACATTCAATTATTGGCAATTCAAACAATAACACATTTATATTGTCCACATGCCTCAGCATAGAAATCCTATTTTATGATTAATTACAAGCTAGGGGAAACAGGGTGTTACAATTTTTGCCTCATCTTAGTTGGTGTTGAGGGTGTATGACGAGTCTTGCATTATAGAGCCGGTGCTCTTGTAGAGTCTTACTCTATTCAGTTGTTGTTAAACCCAAGGATTGTAGTCCGTAATAAAAATAAAATTGTACATACATCTTGTGTTCCTTATGTTCCTTGTGGTGATGATTTGTTGATGATATATTGCTGACATATGTTTATGATATAAGTTCATATTTAATTGATTATAAATGACAACAATACGTAATGAGTAAATGGTGATTTCTAACTAATGAGTTTTGTGAAGAGGAAGTTTTGGGAAAATGATCCCTACACTATTCACCACCCCCTCTCAGTGTAGTCGGTGTGTCTAACAAGGACCCTATAATCATAAGTACCCCATGGGAAAGTAAATGTGGTTTTCTCCTGATCTTCAGGTGCAATCTGGATCTGGTTGTAACCACTAAACCCATCTAAGAAAAAAAAGTACCTCTTTTGAGACAAGGTGTCCAAGACCTGGTCTATGAAAGGAAAAGGAAAATAATCTCTGTAGGTAGCCTTGTTTAGCTCTCTAAATTCCACACAAATCCTCCATTTTCCATTATTCTTATGGAAAATAACTAATGGGGATACCCACTTGCTATCTGAAATATAGTAAATAAAATTAACATGTAGGATTTTTTGGAGTTGTTCTTTCACTATATCTTCTAAGGATGGATTCATTCTTCTTTGGGGCTACCTAATAGATCTAATTTCATAATTGGTGTAAATATGGTGTATACAAGTATCCAGGTGAATTACTTTCATGTTAGAGTAATCCCACGCAAAATCACCGATATGTCCTTAAATCATTTGGATCAATTTTTGTTGTTGATATGATTCCAAGATGGAATTGATATATAGAGATTTTCCAGGACTGATTTTAATAGTCTGAACGACTGGATCTTTCTCTTCATTTATTTATGATATGGTGAATAATGTAGAAGTAGAGGGATGCTAGATATCCTAAAATTCAAAGCTGAAGACATGTGTATATTCTGAAAAATATTGAGGATATTCAATGCATTTTGTATCAGCTAAAAATAGGCTTAAAATTTGTTCTTCAGTTTGTTCTTGAACTCCCTTTACTTCCTCAAGTGTTAACAAGAGCTAAGCACAATCATCCTCCCCATAGGGATTCTCCAACCATAAAGGAACTTCAGTGGTTGGTTTGGTAGGAGGAAAGAGAATAAGTTTTTGACTGTGGGTCCCATTGGAAATTGTCATCTCCCTAGACCAACAACTAATAAATGCATCAACAGTGGCCAACCAAGGTCAAACAAGCACAACTGGATGTCTAGGTTTTGAGGATTTTGGATGAATTACCAAGAAGTCCACATGATACTCCCAGGAGGCTAAGGTGACTGTTACATCATTTAGACTTCCTACTGGGCTGATTACTGATTTGTTTGCTAATTCCAATAGGGTATATGTTGGCCTTAAGTGATTTAGTTGCAGTGTTCACATGGTGTCAATGGTCATAACATTTATTGCTACTCCTATATCAATAAGTGTATTTGACAAAGTAATACCATTAATTTCTATAGTCACCACTACATTTCCTCGATCATTATATTTAGATGGGATTTCTAATATAAATTCTGAGAGTTGTCCAACCACATGTACAATAGGAGGCTCCTTCCTCTTCCTCCCATGATTTTTAATGAAAATATCCCTTACAATATTGGAATATATAGGAATGTCTTTGATGGCGTGAAGTAGGGGAATATTTACACATATATTCCTTAGTTCAACTTCTAAATCATGTCCTAGAGGGACCTTAGGTTTCTTCACAAATAACCTTTTTGGATAAGGTGGAGGATTATTTTTTTGAGGTATTTCTGATGGATGAGGAATGTGTGGAGGAATTTCTACTTGTACAGGGGTATCTTCTTCTTCATCTGGTTGGTTATCTATTTGTTGTTCTTCTTAGATAACCATTGTAGAATTTGGTTTATTTAAGACCTTCCCAGATCTTAATTGAATTTCATTCAGTGAAGTAGGAGTTATCACATAAGTTGGGAAAGTCTATACTTTGAGATTCTGTACAGGTTGTGTAAATCTATTGTTCGATTAGGGATGGGTTGTGCAGGAATAGGGGTAGGCCGAATGGGGTTTGGATTAGGTGAAACTTGAATTTGTTGTTGCTAGTTTGGATTCAAAGGAAATGTAAGTTGTTGTTGTAGCTGAGAAGGTGGAGGTAAATAAGGTGGATTAAATCCAAGTAACAACTGAGAGATATTGGAAGGATATTTTGGGTAAGCAGGAAAAGTTGGTGGCTGAAAAGGGATGTTCCCATATGTAGGCCCCTCCATCCTTATTGTCAAGGTTGGAATTGTGGTTGCTGATGTTTCCATTGAGATTAAGTCATTGGAGGAATTCATTGTTGTTGTGAGTATTGTGTGGTAGGGTCTAAAAACATATTAGGATTTTGTTGCCTCCATACTCTCTTAGGAGTATATGGTGTTTCTTGAGGTTCCCCTTCTCCCTTAAAAATGGCTTGTAGTCCAGGTAAGGAAGGGAAATATTTGGTAGGTGGTCCTATTTACAGACCCCACAAATTTCAATGACATCAATAAGACATTCTTTTTCAGAATGCCTTTTCCTACACTGAGGACGAAAAATTGCTAAAGTAGCATTTTCTTCTTCTTCTTTCCTTTTGATTTTCATGGTATCTAACTAGGTGTTGATTGTGTTTAGGATGTCCGTTTTAATTTTTTCTAGCAAATTCCCTAATTCTATCCTTACAACACCTCCTGGAGTAGGTTTAGTAGTTCTTCTTATAGGATCCCTTAAAATTTTCCTTGTTTTGGATTGGCTGCGGGAGTACCTTTTACAATATTCTACAATATCTACGAATGGATTTTGGTATACATCCCCAGAACTCATAAGGTTCAATACCTCAATACAGTCATCCTTTATACCCTTCAAGAATATGGTCCTAACTGTGGCTGTGTCTAAGGTGAATTGTTTTGTCTTTTGATAATTGTATAGGAACCTTTCTAGAAAAATCTTCTAGACTCTCCTCCTTAGACTGTTGCATTTTAAATATACCATTCCTAGCATCTGTAGGTCTACAATAATCCTAGTGTTTCTGGAGGAAAGTTTCTTTCATACCATCCCAATACAATATAGTATGCTCTCCTATACTCATAAACCATCTTAATGCCGTGTCTTTAAGTGTAGTTGGAAAGAGTTTTAATTTTTGTGCACGATCAGTGTAATTGTAACTTCTACACAATATATCAAATTCAAACAAAAATGAATCAGGATCTTCTGTTGGCATACCATGGAAGATATGTAGTGATGATAATGGGATATTCTTCATAGTGATTGTTGTTGGATAAATCGGTGAATGTGGATAGAAACTGATCTCCCTAGATCCACCTAGATCTAGAACAAAACAAGACAAGACATGGTGCTTTCCCTAAGCTTAATCATTGGATTTACTATCAGATAAGAGATGAAAGACATACATTTTAATATCGCTTCCTTATGTCTTTGTTGTCCCTGCTCCTCTCCAGTGCTCTTGTGTTATTAATATTGCAATGAAGCACAAACCAACCAAAGTGAAAGAAATAATAGTATATTGAATGAAGACTTATACATGTGATCAAGGAGTCATGTAATAAAATGAGAATGGTTTTATGGGAAAGAAACATGCCACTGTATTATATTAAGTAAAATTGGAAGATACAACCAAAAAACATTGATGTTGTCAAGTTCCCTTTCAGTGGCCCTTTGCTTCAAAACACACACTTTCTCCAAGCTTGCTTGAATAGGATCCACAATAACTTTATAAGAAAATGGAGACCTCAAGCATCAATTGAGATAGAATCCCTCACACAATTCTTCAGCCTATTCCTTCATAAATTCCTTGCTTGCTTTCTTAATTACTTGCTTTACCTTTTCCATGAGAAATCCATCATTATATAGGAGAAAGAGAGATGGTTAAAGAGATTAGGATGATCCCACCAAATCAGAGAAGCGAGTAGGAACCCAACCATATGGATGCCACCTCATATTCTAGAATATTCCTTCTATAACTTTTGTGAATTTCACCCATTTTATTAGTCTTCAAATGTTTCCGCACCCTGGCTATAATGCAACCTGCGAAAACATCGCAGGCTAGCTTTATGACAGCCTGCGAAAATCAGGCATTTCTGCACTGTACTTATGGCTGGCCTGTGACGGCCTTTTAAAAACAAGTTTTCTAGAAGAGGAAACATGTCACTTTTCTCATGAAGAAATTTATTTTGGAATACTGAACTCATGATCATTAGGGTGAATAAAATAATGTGTAAAATAATTCCCCCCAAAGTATGAGGCTGGAACTCGTGACAACTAAAATACTTTGTAGAAAATGTGTGTGTGTTGGAAACAAGGAGCGCACCAATCGAAAACCTGCAAACAACCAAGCATCTGCGCAGTACTATACCATTTCTAAGGTAGGCAGTCCCATGCTCAGACTACAAGTGATTTAAATCATAAATGTCAGTCATGGCCACTAATCATACACCGTGGATCCATGTCACCAAAATTTTACATAGCATCTAGGAATACATTGTGGATCTATGCTTGTATAAAACTTAGATTCTGACATAGCCATGAGACATACAAAGTGGATCTATGTGTCAATACAAATCATAAACATTCCATCACAACCTGGATCTAAACAATGAGATCTAGGGTCTTCAATACCATCATCTGTAAGTACAAATCTAACCATGTGATTATGGGTGTTGAAGTCGAACATAGTATAAACCACTTGATTACCAACCATTGATGAAAACCATTAACAAGTGCGAGGGAAATCATCATTTATGTCAATGACTCTCAAGGTACCTTAGTACAATCCAATGAATGTGAATAAATGAGCTGAAGTCGAGCACTCGATAGAATCTCTCAATTAGGGGTCAATGATGTAAACCCACTGTCAAAAGTGAAGAAAACTTCCATTGAGGCATGCAGGTTCTAAGGTACTAATTGATTTCTAAGTTTTGTTCCTGGATAATAAGTTGAAGTTGACAGGAATAGACTCGTCACAGGAGGGCCTTGATGTAGCCCCCATCAATGACACAAAATAAGTAACTGATTTAAGGTAAATCAAAGTGTGAATATGATTTGAAACTGACACAGGGAAGGCCAACATGGTAGGAATTGATAATTGCAGATGGCCGACTCGATAGAAGGCTTGTGTAAGGTTGGAATTCTCTTGAACATATGAATGAAATGACAATGGTCTTGACAGAATTGACTCAAAGAAAACACAAGATATGAACTTGCGGAAGGTAAAACAAGAGACAAATGGATTTCCCAACCCAGATTCAATGATGAATGGGGTGTCATGTTCAAGAGCGACTATTACTATCACTAACACAAAATACAGAGACACATTTCTTTCCAAAATTTCCCCCCACCATTTTTGGTGAGTACCTCTTTATTTTTACGCAAGCTTGAGGAGGATAACATATGCTTGTTGATGTAATCTCATCCTTTGGATGAGTCCCTCGGAGTATGTTCAATGAACCCTAAGAAGGAGTGGTTAGGTTCCATATAAGCATTTCGATGCTTGTTTAACGAGTCCAAAGAGAGAAAACTTGGGGGTTTTTCATGTTTAGAGAGTCTGAAAAACAATTAAAGAGAAATATCTCAGTTTCTTTTTCGTAAATTAGTTTAATGAGATCGAAAAAGTGATAAAGTACTACCCATCAAACATTTTCTTCAAATACTTTAACGAGCGTGACAAGAACAAGGTCGATCGACAATCTTTTTGCTTTATGGAGAGTGAAAAGAGATTAAAGGATACTCCATAAGTTTCATTTTTTTCGTGTTACCATGTCGAGTACGAAAAGATGACAAAAGTATACTTGGTTGTGTTCTCATTGATTTGCAAGAAAGAGAACGAACAAAGACTGAGCTCGAGGTTTTTCCTGAAAAACCTAAAAAGTATTTGTACATGCGACAAACGTAAAAACAAAACAAGAAACATATCCGTGTTTCATCATTTAGGCTCCTAGTTTCTTCATGTGTGAAAAACCAAAACACTTACAATACCATTAGACCTTTTAGGTTTCGAGTAAAATAAATAAAGTAATATAAAATATCAATAAAAAGTAAAAAAGTGAATAAATATAGGTGAAATCTCTTTTTTACCATTCTATTGTCATTTTACCCAAAACTTGTCCACAAAACCCCATTTTAACTCAATCTTCCACCATCTATTGTGGGAGGAATGAGCAACCATTCAACAAACGACTTCCGCCAAAAAGGTAAGCTTCTTTTCCTCTTGCTTTTCTATGGATTAAGTTTTATTTTCATTGGTTCAGAATAGTTTTTTGAGTTGGATTTTAGGCTGGTAGGTGCGCATAGGGGCCGCCATAGGTGGCACATATCGGGACCTACAGAAATCATAGATTTCCACAGGTGGCCTTCGGTTCACCTACGAAGGTTCCACACTACATGTAAAACATCACCTGCGGCAACCAAAACTCAAAAATTGTTCATGTGCGTTTAGCCAATAGAAAATTTCCAAAGAAGCAAATAAAGATGTTAACTTTCTCTTTATGGTTCCAATGCAGGTTTTGACCATAAAAATGTTGGAGTAGAGGGAGAGGGAACACGAGGATGATGATTTCATCATCGGGAGTGACCCGTGCATAGTTAATGTGCTTCGACAATGTATATTACTGAAGTTCTTTAAGATCCAGGGATGAGGGCCCAAGTAAGGTTACTTGAGTACTTAGTCCACATGTGGGATGTGGATCAAAAATTATTTCATGTGGGAGCCCACACTCTCTCTTTACATATCGAGGATATCTATTTTTTGACGGGATTATCTCATCGTGGATCCCATGTGACACCGATAGGCAACAGAGGTGGAGGTCTTCCAATGAGTGAGTATGTTCATTGGTACTGTGAACCAGGGGCCGACAGATGTAAAGGTAAGGTTTCCATTAGGGATGTACAAGATTTACCCCTTCGGACAATCCTATTCACTATATGATGGATGGCAGGGAGTGCATATCCTCATATGGATCTCCAAAGTCACTTTCAGTACACAGTGGAGTGCATGGAGCCCCTGGTGTTTAATTGGTCTGACGAAGTTCTTCGTAGCATGAAGAAACAACTGACAAAGTGTAAAAAAGGGGACCTGAAACAGTTTGGATATGGGTCCATTTTAGTTTCCTTCTTCGTTGAGAGGGTTCCTCATTTTCACTTGCAGGTATAATGGGGCATTCTAGCCCCACAAGATCCAAGGATGAAGAGGTGGTGTGACCTCATGGCTCGACATGTGGCTGGCCCCATCGTTAAATATAATGATGTATTTTTTGATTGGTTGAGGCCTCAACTAATTATGGTAGATGATTATGCATATGCCGGTTTGGACTTCAGAGGTGACCCAGACTTGGTTTTTCCTGAAGGCTTTCAGTGGGGGAACTTAGTTAAGAAGCACTTTTTGTTTTTATAATGTTTTTGTGAATTTTGAAATATGAAATGTTTTTTTTATGTTTTTTAATCCAAGGACTAATCAATAACTTTTTGACAATGCAGATGTAGGACCACACTAGCCTCCAGGTACATCCCCCATCTAGAGATGAGGGGAGCCAGTCAAGGTCGCATGATTGGTTGCTGCTGATTACGAGGCGATCGAGCATAACCTGGAGGGATTGGCAACAAATGTCCCAGATATATCTATCGATGAGATCCTGAGATGTTGTTAAGAACCAAACATCAATATAGCATAGAAAAACCTCAGCAAAAGTACTCAACGCCTTGAAAATGAGATAATTTCAGACAATAAGCCTCTTCGAGGGGGCAACCTCCTTTTACCCCACTTAAATGTTCAATTACAAGATGATTCAAAATGAAAATGTCTCCTTGGTATATATAGGAGACTAGGAGGTATAATTACAACTAATGGCCTAAA
>SNQJ01S0081006.1:44052-57422 GCA_010110895.2 Picea sitchensis | reverse complement strand
TATTGATTTCTTAGTGCCGATCTGGTTTGCCCATAAGGCGTACTTTAGGTGGATGTGCCAAGCCTTCTTATTCTCCGTTAATACTTTCTTGATTATATTCATCAAACTTTTGTTGGACGATTCGGCCAACCCATTTCCCTGAGGATAATAGGCTGTAGAATGCCCCAATACAATGTTGTATTTTTGACAAAAACTTATCATTGCCATAGATTTGAACGCTTGAGCATTATCTGTAACTATTTTCTGGGGGCAGCCAAATCTGGATAGGATGTTCCCCTCCAAAAAGTTTATCACTACCGAATCTGTGGCATTCCGAGTTGGAATCGCTTCCACCCATTTCGTGAAATAATCGGTAGCAGTTAAAATCCATTTATGTTGGGCGCTTGACTGTGGGTGGATTTCTTCGATGAACTCCAGGCCCCATTGTTGAAAGGGAGCCTCTGTCTTGACAGGGACTAAAGGTAGCGCAGGGAGCTTTTGCTTGCCAGAGAACAGTTGGCAAGGATTGCAAGCTCTGGCCTTAGCATTCACATCAGTAAATAACTTCGGCCAATAATATCCAGCTCTTAGGATCTTGTAGGTCGTGGCCCTCCAGGCGTGATGTCCTCCGCACACTCCTTTGTGGAATTCATTTATGATACTCTCTGTTTCAGGTTCTGTTAAACATCGTAGCAAGAAACCTAGAGGATTTTTCTAGTATAGTTGGCTTTCAATGATACAGTATTTTATTGCGTGTAGCTTCAACGCTCTTGCTTTGGATGGAGTTATGTCACTCGAGCACTGAAGGGTGAGGAGGTACCAATCTGAGGAAGACAATTTCTCCTCGATCTGAACTGCAGGGGTTTGATCATCAAGTTCCTCTATGTCCGCAGTATATCCATGTGATTCTAGGTGGTTTATCCCGAGTGCTCTAAAGTTTGATTCGGCTAATAATTTCGTTGGACCCTGACCTTTGACCAGCTTGGTCGGTTTTACTTCTAGATCGAACTCCTGAATTTTTGCTAACCATCGGCCTCTCCTACCATCATTGTCCGGTTGTACCAATATATCTTTGACAAAGTTTGTTGGCACGTAAGCGATTATTTTAGAATGCTGTACATATGTTCTGAAAGCTTTGAGAGCTTTCACCATCGCGTAAGCTTGTTTTTCTAGTATATCATGTCTTAATTCGACATCTTTGAGACTTTTACTGAAAAAGGCTATCGGTTGTTTGAAACCTTGTTCATTCTTTTGGAGGAGTACAACTGCGATAGTATGTTTTGATGCGAAAGAAAAGATTAGGAATTCTTTAGTATAGTCGGGACTAGCTGATACTGGAGCTTCGCTTATAGCTTTCTTCATTCGCTTGAACGACGCTTTGGCTTCGACAGTCCATTTGATTTCACTGTCTTTCTTTAGCATATCTGTGATTAATTTGACAATTTCAGCAAAGTTAGGGATAAACCTTCTCAAAAAATTTATTTTTCCTAAAAAAGACTAGATTTCCTTTTTGTTTCTAGGAATGTTTATTGTGTCAATAGCCTCTATTCGCTTGGGATCAACCTTGATTCCATCTTTCGAAACGATGACCCAGAAGCTTGCCTTCTTACATAGCAAAATGAGATTTTTTAGGGTTTAGAGACAAACCAAATTTTCTGCATTTCTCAAAGGTTTGTTTGAGATGGACCAGATGTTTTGCATCAGAATTCGAGAAGACTGTTAGATCATGTAAGTAAATAACAACAAATTTATCCCTCTCACCGATGAAAGCTATATCCATTGCTCTTTGAAAAGTGGCTCCTGCGTTCATTAAACCAAATGACATTTTATCACACATGAAAGTTCCCCACGGAGTAGTGAATGCAGTTTTTTCTTTATCATCTTCGTGGACAACAATTTGGTTATAACCTGAGAAACCATCGATCATTGACATTCTATTAGATCCTACTACTTTTTCCAGGACATGATCCATTTTTGGCAGTGGGTAGTTATCTTTCAGGGATGACTGATTTAAATTTCTGAAATCCACGCAAAGCCTAATTTATCCACTTTTCTTCCGGACTGGTACCAGATTTGCCACCCATTCAGAGTACCTAAGTGGAACAATAATCTTTGCGTCAAGAAGCTTGTTGACCTCTCTTTCTATTACAGGTAAGAGGATAGGGTTGATCTGTCTCATCTTTTGTCTAAAGGGTTTGATACCATGCTTCAAAGGAATTTTATTTTCAACCACAGAGGTGTCATAAGTTTTTAAATCGTCATAGAACCAAACAAAGACATCTTTGTACTGTTTAAGAAATTCAGCATACTTACTCTTCACCTGAGCTGGGTGGTATTTAGATAACTTTACTATCTTAGGTTCTTCTTTAGTTCTTATGTCACAATCTTCAACCTCCTCGGGCTGAGGGCGCAGGGTAGATTTCAAGGGTATGTCATCTTTGTCGAACAATCTCTCTAAGGGTATCAGACCTCTGGGGATTTGATTGTTCTTCAGTACAAGCATTCTGTGATTCGCGATCTTATCCTGAAATTTTTCAGGATCTTCTCCTTCCTGCATGATCCAGATAGGATCGTGCTGGTTTTCTTGATCTATATGGGTCTTAGAGAATTCGTCAACCATTTCTAGAAACTGTTTAATCTGTTCGTCATCTTCAAAGACCTGCCAAATGTTGCACATTATTTGGGATTGAAGGTCTGTGTCTCATTTCTATATGATACTTCAGTTTTAGGACAATAGGTAGTACAAACGTCTCAGCCGCTTTGGCCAAGGATTCTGCCTGTTGATTTTCCATTCTGGGAATGTGATGAATGTTAAATGACGAGAAGAAATTCTCAATCAGATCCCAGGCGCAATTTCTGTATGACCTTAGCCTTGGATGTTTAGCCTGATATTACTGCTTTATTTGTTTTACAATAAGTTTAGCATCACCATAAACTATTAGATTTTCAATTTTTAGTTTCCTAGCAGCCTCCAATCCTAAAACCAGAGCCTCGTACTCACAGATATTATTTGTATAATCGATTTCCCACTGTAATCTTTATGAAAAGGGAATGACATACTCATCTCCGGGTGCAACAAATAACACTCCAACTCCTGCCCCTTCGTAGAACAAAGCGCCATCAAAAAACATTTTCCATACTCCCTCCTTACTATTTACACTTTTATGTGGTTTTTCCATTTTTTTGTTTTCTTCTTCTATACAATCTTCAAAATCATCATCCAATGATAAGATACAATTTCCTAGATCCTGATCTGTGACATGGACTGGATAATTATTTGGGTTTTGGGGGTCACTTACAGTGTATGCCAGTCTAGTCTCTCTGTACAGTCGAGTAAATTGTCCACCAAAAATTGGGATCGTAGCGTACGTCATGTCCAGTTGAAGCGATCCTCCTAGTTTTGCGCCCCAAGATTTGGATAGAAGCATACCATACTTAGCAGGGACGTCAACAACAACTACATCCATGAGAATACTCTTTACAGGAATCTGTGCAAGATTTACTACCAAATCCTTGATCATGCCGAGACATTTAACTTTTCTTGAATCAAAAGAATATAAGTCCAGATAAGGTCTAGTGATTTCAAGGCCCAACTTTTCTACGATAACTTTAGGCATTAAGTTGTGAGAGGCCCCAGAATCTAACATGCAATTATGAAGTAAGTGATCATGCACAGTTAAGGTAATATAAAAAGGAGCTACAAAATCCCTAGCATTTTCAATGTGCGGACCAAACATAATCGTATGCTTTTTATCTTGTAAATTTATCACGTCTACATGACATTCCGCATCAGAAAAATTAATCATTTTAGCAATTTGTTTTTTATAAATGGGATTCCTGGCAAGCTCAACCAGGAGCATGGGGATTTTAATTTTATTTATTTCATTTTCTAAACTAAAACCTCCAGTTGTTTTTTCGCTTTCCCTGGTTACAGTTTGTGCTTCTATATTCTCTGTTTTCTTTGTTTGCGTAGATCGGGTTTCAACTATTTTGGTTTGGGCAGATTGTTTTTCAACTAGTGGTTTAGTAGTAACTGCCTCATTCGCTTTATTTCTTGATAAAATCTTTTTTGGTGGAACACTCATAGTATTCGTTTCTCCGGGCCTCAAATTATACTTATGTTGAAGCTCAACCATGATGGATTTGGCGATTCCTTGATATGCAGACTCTCCCAGATTATTTATGCTTTCCTCATAACTAAACAGGGGCTCTTGGTCTAGAGATCTTTCGTAGTCATGTCTAGTTAGATGAGGTTCCTAGTCTTCGTCACTAAGGTTGTTTATATCCTCTTCCAACCCCTCATAATTATGCATATCATCTCCTACAAAATTTTCTGATTTAAACGAAGCTTGTATTTTTTGATCTTCGTTTTTTATTTGTCTCTGCCGGGTTTGGGGGGTTAGGATTTCTCCTGAAATCTTTTCTAGCAAATGGATCAGGTTTATCTTGGTCTAGTTCCATTCTAGAGATTTTGTTTGACAAGTCTTTGATTATTTTAGCTATGTCATCCATTTTTTCTTCTGTAGACCTCCCAGATCCGGAGGGTCCTGCTTGTTCCCTGAAGTGTTTAGGTTCTTTGGTTCCTGTCTCAACCTTGGCTTTTAGTTTACTAGATGCCATCATGTTTGATTCTATTTCTATGGCGTCGTCTTGCATCCCTATGAAGGTAGCCGATCTTCTTTCCCTTAGAAGTAGGGCGAAGTCGGTCTCAAAAGCCCCTGCGAAAGTCACCTTCGCTGCAGGTTGAGAGGGTTTAACTTCTGCTGGGATCTTATGATAAAGTTTGTTGAATCTCTAAGTAAATTCAAGAACCGACTCAGAATTCTTCTTTCTCAATGCCCCGAATTCAGTCAAATAGTAAAGATGGTCTTTCTTTTCTCCCCACTGTCTTAAAAAGGCATTTTCTAAATCATCATATGACTGTAGGGATCCCACCGGGAGTCCTCGAAACCATATTTTTACTTGTCCTTCGAAAGTTTGCACTAAAAGCCTGGAATAAACATCTTCATGCTCAATACCAAGGATATCAACGGATTGATAAAAAAAGGTGATGTGCTATGTGGTAGTTAAATCTCCTTCTCCTGTAAACTTTGGTAAGTTCTTCATATAATTTTCAGGTAAATCATGAAGGACGGGGGGAAGGACCAAGGGAGCGTATCTGGCCGCTACTTTGGCAAAAATCCTAGGGGGTGGAGGTTTTCCTTGACCACCTCCTCCTCCACCTCCTCCAACAACAACCATTGGAAATCCGGGGGATGAACTTCGGGAGTTAAAAAGAGGGTTTTCAAAAACTTCTAGGGACAGAAGTGGTGACCTTTCAACTTCCTTGGGATGTAGCGAAGGGAAATATGGAAAATGATCTTTATGAGATGCAACGTCTAGAAGGGGAGAGAAAGGAAAACGTGGACTAGCTTGTTCAGAGATACAAGATGTATAGATAGGCGAACCAACAGGGGATGAATCGGGGTATACAATATGCTCTTCAGGCTTTCGGAGAACTGAAACCTTTGCTTCTGGTGAGGATGGGGTAGACAAAAAATTAATGACAAAGTGAAAGCATCATGATGAGTAAATCAAATCAATTAAAGAGCCATATAAGCATGTACATCCAAACTACCCATCAAAATAGACTAATTGTCAAAGACCCTATGCAATTTACCAAGTTTGAGTATGGGAGGGTTGACAAAACGACCTATTGGGTGAATCGTCTGTTAAGTTTAGGGTTGTTTCTTGAGGGGACCTCCTTCTAAGTCATGTGGATGATGTGTGATGGATGAGGGGAAGACTTTTGGGCATGGGGTTCATGACATGCAAGGGATTGTAGTGTCTCACTTATGGGTGCCTTTGTAGAGGGTGTGTTGCACCTTCGTTTTCAATGCATCCTTTTTCCAAACYCATTCATTTCCATTAATTAATTGATAGTCCAAAACCTTGGGTACTCCYTATTGGTGAATCGATTAGCTTGGGGGGGTAGTACGACAAGGCCACTTGAAGCTAGAGGTACATAGAGTGCCATATGCAAGGAAAGAAAGGGACACCGCGTGAGTGTACACACCTCAACAAGTGGGAACATCTATATAATGTTATTTTTCTTTTGCAGGTCTTTGATTTTTAGGAGAAGTTTTTCATTGCTCTCAAGACCTCTTTGGGCGAGCATTTGGAAGGTTCATAATTAGGCTTTTATCTTTTGCCAGCCATAAGCCTATGGGCCTTCAACCCCTTCTTCCCATGAAGTGAGAGACAACCCCTTCTTGTGTCAATACACTTGAAAAACCCAAAAGGTGAGGAGACGAGGTGATGAAGTGTGGAAAGTGGCAAGTATGGTCGGGAATGGCACAATGACTTGTACAAAGGACCTCCCAGTAGCATACCTATCCCTAAGGGTGACCCACTTACTAGGGTGCAATGTCAACCACCAAGGTGAAACAGGGTAAAGAGCATAATGTCCAAACAAATGTCACATAAATCAAAAGTAGTAATAGATGTAACAAACTCAAATGCCTCAAATATTGAAATGACACTCACCATAATACTTGACTTGTACCTCATGGAGCAAGACCCAATGTCTTCGGGAGGCCAGTTGATGTGGTGGATGCCGTTATGATCAACCTGGGGCTCTGGTGGTGAGGTGGGTCTCTATCTGTGCAAGTGGACACTGTTGGTCAAGCTGTCTCTCAGTACTCCATGTCTGCAACCTGAGGGCCTCAAGACATCATCTCCTTAGTTATCCCACAAAATGGGGATAACAGGATCAAGATGATTATTTGATGTCACTTGGTTAGAAAAGGTTATATTTCAAAAGTTACATTGATTAATTAATTAAAAAAGGTGTTTTGAGGGACTTGAATTTATAAAGTCACTTTACTTTATTAAAAGGGTAAAAGGGTCCGGAAATGGTCAACAAGGAAATAAAAGGAGAATGAGGGCACCCTCTCTCATTATGCATTGTTATTTTCTAAAAATGAATTTGAGAGAGCTCTTGTGGCTTTGGCTCTTGGGACGAAAAACCCTAGAGAAAGATTGGGTTTGGTGGTGAGACTATCCATCATAGCAGGTTGTGAAGGAGAGATCATACTCAAATCTTATTATTGTGCTTCATTTTTGACATCGTTTATTTTTTGGTTGCTGAGTTTTTTGTGTGGTTGAGTTTTATCATTTGGCAGTTGAGTTTGCTTGTATTGGGCTGGGTGAGTTTCTTGAGGTTGGGCAGTGTTTATTTGTTAGTTGGGTCGAATCCCTCTCCCAAGAGGACGAGTTTATTTTGATGGGGTCGATTTTATACTTGCTGGGGCAATTTTACACTTGCTGGGGTCACTTTCATACTTGCTAGGGCGATTTTACACTTGTTGGGGTCAATTTTATGCTTGCTGGGGTGATTTTACACTTGTTGGACCCGAATTAGACTTGCTGGGGCCGATTCCTACCTCTTGGGGGCTAAATACATCTCTGTTGAGCCGAGTTTAGTGGTAGAGGGATCGATTTATATCACAACGAGCTGAGTATTCGCTGGATAGCCAAGTTCGGGTGTAAAGGACCCATTTAGCAGCAGAAGAGTGGGTTTTCTAGTAGTTGTTACAACTTCAACCTTACCTTCATTACCAACCAATGATTGTCATCTATTACCAACACATATCAAGACAACTTGTTAGTTATTTTGCTGATGTATCAGTACAAAATTAATGGTTAAATAAGCAATCATAATTGTTTTATCTCTTGTTGTCAATGGAGTATTTGCTATTCTAGTTTTCTTTCATCTATATTGTGTGTCAAATATATTTCAAAGGGGCTGCAAAAATTGTTTGTTTAAACTTCTACACCTAAAAACATCTAATAGCATTAGACAACAAAGTGTTTGACGAAATGTCTACACTACTACACTGAGAAAAATCTAAAAATATTTAGTGGCGATTTTACATTTTGCTCGCTGCTTCTTGCGGTTCTTACTGGGCGGCTGTTGTGCTTGTCGGTGACTGACCCTGTCGACGGCTAGCTTTCTCATTGTGGGTGCTTCCTCCTCTCACTTGGCCGTATTCACCTCCACCCCCGCATGCCTAGCACTTCACGGACCTATCGACTCTTCCTTTGTTGGCTTCCTTACGCATGAGCCCGTGTCCTCGGTCTACTGGCGGCTGCAACTATCGGCTGGAGGTTGTGGCTATCAGCCGCTCTTTTGCACCTGGCTGGCGGCTGCCCCTATGAGTGGCCTTTTTTCTCTGTAGTCTTGTGCGGATCCTTCTCTGTACACTCTTCACTCAGCTGGCGGCTAACTTGCACCGGTTCTTTGTTGTCTCCTCCTTTAGACCTGATCTGTTGGTTGTCCTTTCAACACTCCACGTCAATCTTCCACTAGCCGACTCTACTGCTCAGAAGCTTCACCGTGTCACTCCTGTTTGACAAACAACTCACATGGCCCTTACTCTCGGTACACGACCTCAACCTCCTCTTCAGTTGGCGACTACGGTTGCTAGCTCCTCACCCTACAACACCCTCGATCACATGCTTTCTTAGCTGTCACCCTTTGTACACCCAACCAACAGCTCGATCTGCCTCCACGCAGGCCTCCCTCAGCCCGATTTGCTCACATATTGAGGCCTTTTTGCAATCCGTACACTGTACAACTACTGTACGACTATGGCCGTAAGACGACTGTACAATTCTCCTTTTTTTATTTCTTTCTGGGTTGTCTTTTACCTGTAGTTAAGCCTACATAAAAAAAATTCCCGCAGACCTGTAAACAAATATTTTTCTCACTGCCAAAATCACAATCTCATTGCAAATATGGGTTCCTTCAGAGACCAAGCTCTGATATCATGTTGTTATATTTCCTTAACCTAGCACTTGACATTTAGTTCCAATAAAATCACTTTATTAAATAAATGCACAGCTAGGTTACTTAACGAAATTACAATGGAAGCATAAAACTAAAACCATACACATTGCACAAAGATTTCTGGGTAAACACCCTTGGAAAAACCCCGAGGGGAAAACTAGCAACTGAGTTGATTTTATTACATAAAATCTTGGGCTCCCGTCCTGGAATAATGGCCCACCTGAGGAATACATTGCAACAAATAGCCAAGCCCTGCAAACCTTAAGATCAGTCCTTCGATCTTGCTGGTTGGTTGCTATCTCCCTTGTTGCCCCTTTGCTCCTTTCCTCGACCCCTGCCCCTACACACTTGAATGAACTGTCCTCTTCACCCAATCAATGAGATCTCCTCACTTTGTGTGTGACACAAGCACATGAGCAAAGACCCCTTCTTTGCTCCATTGTTCTTTTTGTGTGTCTCATCTTCTCACTTAGGATGCCTTTTATTATGTTGAGTTAACCCTAAATCCAAAACCCTAGATCTTCTAAAGTGATCAACGGTTGAGATTAAATATCACCTTCACTTTAAATCTAATGGCTAGGATTTAATTAACTCACTTAAGTTTCTAATGCCAAATACTTAGGCATTTAACTTAATTAAACTCACATTAATTATAAAAGGTCATTCACTTTAATTATTAACTCATAAAGTGAATTTCCTAAGGTTCTGAGAGGTATTACAGACGACTTCCACATGCTAGACACCAAGCTAACGTGGAAGTACTTGTCTGATGCTAAATACATCAACAATTCATTCTACACTACTATGGTACTACATGCCATTAGAATGGTACATTTTGAGATATTGCCTATTGATGGGCAATGCCAACTTTTCTCCATCTAGTTGACTGAGATAGAAAAAATTTGAACCAANGATGCTAAATACATCAACAATTCATTCTACACTACTATGGTACTACATGCCATTAGAATGGTACATTTTGAGATATTGCCTATTGATGGGCAATGCCAACTTTTCTCCATCTAGTTGACTGAGATAGAAAAAATTTGAACCAATAACATCTTCTATCTTGTAGGGGTTGAGCCACAATTTGTTGAACTTTCCATGCTTTTTTGGCTTCTTGTGTCTTTGATCCCACATAAGCACCATATCACCTTTCTGTATCAACCTCAAGTGAGGCTTTCTATCAAATTTCACTTTGGCCTTTTCTTGATTTTTTTCTAAGTGATCAAAGGGATGTCTACAGTTCTCTTCAAGTTCCACTGATTGATCTAGTGTTGCCTGAACTACTTCTTGATTTGATGTGAAATGCCGCAACAAATGATACACTTGAATATTGAGATGAATAGGCAAGGTGACGCTCATTCCATATATTGGTTCAAAGTGACTTTTACCTGTTGCCTCCTTTGTGATTCGATCAACCCACAAAGTATATTTGAGCTTGCTATCCCAACTCTTTTTATTATCACCTACAATTTTCTTAATTATTTCCATTAGGGTCTTGTTAGTGGACTTTGCCAATCGATTTGATTGTGGGAAATAATTTGATGAATAAGACAATACAATGCCATGGTTGAAACACAATGTTTACAATTCCCCGGAATTGAAAGCCTCAGCATTATTTGGTGTTATTTTTGTTGGAATTCCAAATCTTGTTAATATCTTTTATTTTAAGAATTCCATGACTACCTTATCGGTTGCCTTCTTTGTGGGGATTGCTTCAACCCACCTTGTGAAATAATTTGTGGCAGCGATTATCCATTTGAAACCATTGCTGAAATTTCCTTTGTACTCTTTAATAAAATCAAGACCCATTGTTGAAATGGTGCCTCCATTACGAGGGGCTTCAATGGCAATGCTGCTAGTTTTTGCTTTCCTGCAAAATGTTGACATGGTTGACATGCTCTCATGAAGTGATGAACATCAACAAAAATACCTGGCCAATAATATTCTGTTCTCAAAATATTGTGAGTAGTTGTCTTGCTACATAATGCCCACCACAAAATTCATTATGCAACTCCTCCATGAGTCTCTTTGCTTCAACTTCATTAACATACCTGGGAACAAGTCCATTAGGATTCCTCTAGCCCAAACCTTCTTGAATCAAACAATATTTAGCAGTGCTTAGTCTTAAAGCTCTCTTTCTGTGATTTGCTAGATGATCAATACATGATAAATTTCTCAAGTAGAATATAATATTCTTATATTGCTCATGAGTTCGAAGATCATCAATCACTGCTAAAGCCATCTCTGTACCTTTCTCATTTTTCGTGTCTAGAGCCTCCTCGTTTCCTTTTGTTAGCATCTTAGCTAGGCCCGACCTCTTATCAACTTGGCTGGCTTGATCACTAAATCATATTCCTGAATCCTTGATATCCATTTTGCTGTTATCCCCAAACAATGTTGTTGCGACAATATATCCTCACTGTAGTGTGCAGAACAAAAGCAACGACCCTTGAATATCCCACGTATCCTCTGAAATGCTTCAAGGCCTGAACCAAAGCATATGCGTGTTTTTCCATTATAGTGTAATTCCATTTTGATTCCCTTAGGCTCTTACTCATAAATGCTATGGGTTGCTTAAGATTTTGCTCATTCCTTTGCACAGAAGCAAAAGAGAAAATCTGAAATTCCTTGGAATAATCTGGATTCACTAATACAGGAGCTGATGCAATTGCCTCTTTGATCTGATGAAATGCCCACTTCCTTTCATTACTTCAGTAGAAAACATTATCCCTCTTGATCATTTTTGAAATAGGCTTAGTGATTTTCGCAAAATTCAGGATAAATCTTCTGATAAAGTTGTTTCTACCAAAGAATGATTGTACCGCTTGCCTACTTGCAGGCAAGGACACCTATTGAATGCGATGAATCCTTTTTGGGTCATCTTTAATGCCTTCTTTAGATACTATGTGACCCAATAACTTTCCTTCATCTACCTCAAATAGACTTCTTGGGATTCAATGATATCCCATACTTTTTTCACCCTTCAAATACTTGCTTTAGGTGGTGGACACGTTCACTTCTTTCCTTTCAGAAAATTGTCAAATCATCTTGGAAAATCTCAATGATTTTACCCATAATATCCTTAAATGTAAAGTCCATTGCCCTCTAAAATGTTGATCCAACATTCAACAAACCAAAAGGCATTCTGAGGTACTCAAATCAGAAATGTTTCCCAAGGCGTGGTAAAGGCTGTCTTATATTAATCCTCCTCAACTTTTACTTGATTTAACCTGTGTTACCCCTCAAATTCACATCAAGATGACTACATTTTTTCGTTGGATTGTCCTAGCATCTAAGCTGATCTTGTGCATGTTTTGAGACGATGTCTGAGCGTCTCATGATCAATTGTGCCTTCACGAGGATTGTTATTATGTATCATGATGAGCCAAAAGTTGTGACCATGTATCTTATATATTTTCACTAGACCATGCTTAGTGATCTATCTAAAGTATTTTTCTTACTTGGGTGGTTTCTCTAGACCCCTGTGGTTTCTCATGGCATGTCCTCTCAGTCCCCGTTTCGAAGGTAGTTCTACCTTTATCACTGATTCTAACCATCTCGTAGATGCCATTTATGGTTGAGGTGGGTGTGCGAGGGTCTTGGAGTGGATCTATTAGGACACATGACTTAGAGAACCCTAGGTTTTTTCACTTTACCACTATGTAAAAGTGGTGCTATTGTATGGTAAAGGTTGCCATACCTAGAAGCACACTTCTCCTTTAGCCTAAGCATGCATCTATGTATGTATGTCACACTTTGGCCTAGGTGATTGTCTCCCTAGCACTTTTGGGTTATATGAAATGCATTTGGCATTTGAGATCATGTAGAACACCTCCATGAGGGGCCTCTACATATTTTTATGCAGTTGGATTTTGGAGGGTCCCTCCCTCCAATGCCTTGGGTCTTTTGAGATGGTTTTTCATACACGAGGGTTTGCTATATGATGCCACATCACCCCCTATGGAGCGCTCCACCCATTGACACATATTTGGAGGCATTTATCATCACTTTTGAGGAGCCATCCACCTTGTTGAGCACATTCCTTGAGCCTTGGAGCATCTCCTTGGTTCATGGGAGTGGTTTTGGATTTTCATTGGATTTTAAATATGCCAAGGTAAATTCTCATTTATAGACTTGCTTTAAATCACAATTTGGAAGTGTTTTATAATTCATAATTCAAACCCTAATTGTGAGTTACCCTAAATTGTTTATTCCAAATATATATCTTTATTTAGGGGCTGTTTTCACTTATCATTGCAAATCTGGAATTTAACATCTCAATTTATAAATCAGATTTTGCAATTTAGACAAGTCTAGTGTTTGACATAATCACACTTAAGGATCAAATTGTGATTTACCTTAAGTTTTGTATTTACAAGATTCATCTTTTACTTAAGGTTGTTTTGTCAATTTAAGTAAATCTTAAATACATATTATAAATCAGATTTGCCATTTGATTCAGTCTAGTGCTTGGACATAGTCACAAACATATTCTAGACTTGTCATTCAATTCATAATTTGGGATTACTTCAAGTTTCTTATATTAAAGGCTTAA
>SNQJ01S0081006.1:10965-30851 GCA_010110895.2 Picea sitchensis | reverse complement strand
TAGTGCCACAGTGAATTGAAGAGAGTTGTAGTCCAACTGATGACTAAGTGAGAGAGAGAGGGAGTGAAGTGGAGAGAGAAAAGGTAGGCACTCTAGTTTAACTCAACTAGATCACCTTGTAAACATAATCATGCACCACTTCACCTATAACTCATGCATATGCCCTCCTAACTGAAGATACTCTGAGTTTAACTTAGGATGAGGAGAGAGAAAAGGTGGGCACCCTCAGTGAGGTGAGAGAAGAATGGTAGGCGCCTCAGTTAACTCAACTAAAACACCTTGTAGGCTCCTCCAAATGCCAACACACACGCTGATTCATACATGCACCCTGTTGACTCAAGTCATAACCTCAGTCGACTGAAGAATCATGTCACATCACTTCTTGTTCCATGTATGTGCCCTACCTCTACCATTTGTCACTGTTAGAGGCTGCCATGTGTCACCTCCATAGGCTACCACATGTCACATCCTGGAATTGCTAAGTGTCAACTCTGCCAAGCTGCCACATGTCACACTGCATGATATACTGCTAAGAATAGAAAGTGTTTGCATGTCAATGAAATTAGGCTCATCGAACTTTGTTTTCTGCAAGCAATCCGAACATGTGTTCAGATTTGACATGCAAGCCTATGAACTGGGGTTCTTGTATGAAGTGTCGTGCATGTAATCTGGAGGAGGCTCTTTGGACTCCTGAACTCGTAAGGATCCTAAATATGCCATCAAAAATGCCATGCGGACCTCTGAACTATCTCCTCAAAAATAGGAGAACTGCTGAAAATAGCCATCTCCATCTGCTTTCATGAAAACCTGTGCAACATCCATCTCTGTACAAGGAAATCATCACTGAGCCACTCTATAATTGAACTCAAATGAAACCAACCTTGGCTTAGAACCATGCTGTCCGGGGAACTGTCTGAATGCCAGCCATACAAAACACTTTGGCTCCTAACCCTCAGGATTTCCAAGTGAGAAAATCCAGGGGTTAATAGTCAGCCAACATCACGGCTTGTGATTTCTGTTAGAATATAGAAGATTGTGCTCGTTTTACCATTGACGATGCCCTCGTCACCCAACCATAGGCTGAAGCCACCCTCTGAGCACCTTGACCTTGACAGAGAAGAGAATCCTGGTAGCAATCCAATAGCCAAGAGAGGCTAATGCACCAAGCAAGAATAGAAACCAAGCTGATCAGATAATCCCACGCCAAGAGAGGCTAATGCACCAAGCAAGAATAGAAACCAAGCCGACGATAATCCCACCCAGAGGCTAGAACACACCTTCATAGAAACTTATGACAAGCCGCTATCGCACTGCCAAGCAGATCCAGCTTCCAGAATTGTCGAGATGTGAATAATGAGAATTACTTTGTATTTATAGTAGTCTGCATGCATCAATGACTTCTCCTGGGTACTAATAAATTCATTTAAATATATTTCGTACCGACAACTCGTCTAGGGTTTCCTTCATTTCTTTGCTTCCTCTGGAACATTCTAATCTTCGCCATAGGGTCACACAGAGGTTCATAAGTCCCGGCTACCATATTATTAACACTTCCTAGCTAGGAGGTATGGTCTTGAGCACAACAAAGCATTCAACTGGTAGTAATGATGAAAGCACCGCCATTATTATCCAGCTGGATAATCTCTTATGACAACCGGTACAATATCAATTGATAGAACACACCTGTTTATTCAAGGTAGTACCAACTACTCAAATCGTATATAATCACAAGGAACAAATCCACCACGTAGTATATTCTCCTATCACTGGAGACAAGGCTTCCATAACAATGATCTGATGCCATCATGTATAGAAAAATATTGTTAAAATAACCTAAATCATTTAACACCTTTCACTCACGCCTCTGTGGAGATATGAAAGAATATTCCGCCTCAAGATAACAACATCACGAATGAGCTATCCGGGCCTATTCTTTCTCAAACAGTGAAGAAGGATTGTTTCATTTTCCAGCCCGACCATTCCTCACCTCGGGCCATTCTTCCTACACTAATCAGTGCACCCTGGAGAGAATGCAAAACCCTATAAATGCCTGAAGTCCGACCATTCCCACCCCCGGCCATTCCTCCGACACCAAAAAAAAGTGTAACCTAGAGAGAATGTATAACTCTAAGGAATGATGAGTCTCTCGATTGTCGAAAGGCCTGGATCATTTCTCACCTTGGGCCATTCCTCCACACTAATCAGTGCCCCTCGGAGAGAATGTATAAACCCTAAGGAATGACTGTCTGCATCATTTCCTCCTCGCTAATCCACAAGAGGAAAGATCGCCCAGACAACTATAGTTGCAGGGAGGCCCCTCCTAGGCTCTAAGCTGCCAGTGGAGCGCCTGGGAGCACCCTCAAGCTGGCCCAAAGGTTTTAGGACGCCCGCCTCTTTGGGAGCTCCACGCCCCCGATGCTCCTAGAGCCTCGAGCTGCTCCCAAGCATGCTCCCCGAAGGCATTTCCTTTATCTTCATTTTTATCCTTTTACTTAAATTTTAACATTACCATTAATTGTTTCAGATGTTTGAGAGTGGTTCCAACCTCATTGACTCTCATATGGAGAAAGTAGAATTTTAGGCCCCATTCAAAATTAAGCGCACTTAACTACAGATTTCAAGATTGGCAAGATTACAATGTTTCCACTGATTCTATCAAGTATGAGGGTATGGAACTGCATTTAATCAAGACCACCAAGCCCTCTCTATACCTCAATGTTAGTGGTGTTGATTGTTAAACTCTCTTTGTCATGGCCTTAGCAAAATGTACCCTTCACCTAAACCAGAATCATTGATTAGGCATGCTAAGATTTTCACCACCATTTTAAGCTAGGATTAGGAATTTTCATCAAAATTGGGTGGTGTCGACCGATGTCCCTAGAGGATTCGAGGTATAAGCAAAGTCAAGACGAGAGGCAAAGGATGAATGATGATACTCATGATGTGTATCCCAATATAAGCGATGGTGGAACATTGCTTGTCATTCATGTTTGTCATTTAAATGTTCTTGCTTGTTTATTCGTAATGCTTTCTTTCAAAGTTTCAATATAATCATTAATATACTATGGATGGCATTTTGAACTTCATAATAATGTAATATTCATCTACAAGCACAAACATGCATGTTTTCATATTTTGCAACTAATTGTTTTTGCATGTTTTTGTTGAATATAAACGCATTATATATAATATATATGGTATATATATATAATAGACGCCCTCAGGACGCCCGCCCAAGGATTTTTTTGAAAATGATGCTCCCGACGCCCTCGGGTTTCACATCACCCCATTCGGCCCCATTCAGGTAACATTGGAAATAACCTCCAAACAAACCATTCTCACATGTTAACTAATAATGAGAAATTGTCTACGAGAAGGGGGCTACTTCTTGAGTAACCTCAAGAAGAGAGATCGCCTCTCTAGACCAATTTCATGTTAACTACAATGGGAAGTCGCTATCTATGATAATATACATCAACAATCGTATCTACCTCCCATGTTAACCAACAATGGGAAGTCACCGTTCAATATAAATCTCAATCCACTTTCCTAACAGAAAGAACTGGGTCCAATTTGGACTATTTTTCACTACAAAGATAGATAATATTTTCAGTGCCCCCTAATCTTGAGAGTCATTTAGTCACAAAAATAAATACTTTCTACACATGTTCTGTTTTCTCCTAACTTGAGAGTCTTCCCTTCAGCCTATGGGAGCATTTACTCCATCCCCATCTCTCTAAAAATATGCAAACTTCTAATTCGATAGAGGTTTGTCGATGTCCTTCGGCTCCGCCATCGCTAGATATACCGAGCTTTACCTCCTTTCCCGACTTTATCTCAATAAAGTAGTGCGCTTGATCTCAATGTGTTTTGACCTTTCATGAAACACTCGATGTTCCGATAATCTTATACAACTCTCGACATCACAATGCATGGTCGATTCTCGAATTTGATCAAATAAATCGAGATTAACTTCCTTAGCCATATTGTTTCTGTGCATGCTTCACATGCCGCCATATACTCGTCAGCCGTATTTAGTGTGACATCACGCTTCCCAAGATATCATAGTTTATCTAAGCAAAACACATACCGGCGTTCTTTTCTGCCTTCTCAGACTTCAAATCGAATCAGAACCCATGAAGCCGATATCACCGGATGCGATATCTCAAGCCATAGTTTATTGTCCCAATTTAATATATCTTAGGACATGCTTTGCGCCATATCCAATGCTCTTTGTCTTAGGTTCCACCAAATTGACTTAATGTGACACAAAGAAAGAAAATATCCGGCCTAGTATTTACCAAATACACTAAATTCAATTAGTTGTCAATATAGAGATGGATCTACCGGATCGGAATCTATGACTTTCACTTTTCTTATATCTCAGATTCATAGGAGGGTCCATGGACTTATAGTCCATCATTCCAAACTTCTTAAGGATATTTATTGCGTACTTTCCTTTGTCCAAGGAATACTTCATCACGCTTATGCCATACTCTAGTCCTGCACAATGCATGAGACCTAGATCTTTCATATCAAATTCGTAGGGCTAATTCCTTCTTGCATTGGATAATGAGAGATTCTTCCCCTGCTATGAATAGATCGTCAACATATAATAGTAGAATCACAAAGTGCTATCCACTCACTTGTAATAAAGGTTTGGATCTTCATGACTCCTGGAGAAACCAAGTCTTGTTAGATAGTCAGTCCATTCTCGGGCCGCACTCAAGCCCTTGAGCTCGCTTTGAGTCCATATAGATCTTTCTTCAATCAAGAAACGTGAGTGTCTCTGGAATGTCCCTCGAATCCTTGAGGTTGTTCAATATACACTTCTTCAATAGCTCTATTAGAGGAAGGTTGTCTTTACATCCATCCGATGTAGATTCCATCCCATAAGCGAAGATATATGATAGCTCCGGGATGGAGGCATACCTAGCCACCCAAGCAAAGGTTCTCATTATAATCTTCTTCCTCCTTCCCGGAGAACCCTGCCACGAATTCCGCGGTTCTCTAGATTTCTATCCACGCCTCACCGGCCGTGCATGTTTGATCTTGTTTACCCATTTTGAGGTTACCAATCGATTTTTTTTTTAGGTCTAGGTACAATTTCCCATACTTCCTTTATTATTATGGACTGGTGTTCTTCCACCATAGCTTCTTTACATTGTTCCTTTGGATCCGCTTTCTTCAAATGTGGTAGGTTCTTTCATCTAGAAGCTCGCCATGTATGCTACATAACTTGAGAATTTTTTAGGCCTCTTACTCTTCCCCGATGTTCCTCCGGAACCCTGATTCTTTCTGCATCTTGTAATATAGCTTCAAGCCTAGCTGGTCGTTTCTTAGTCTTGAGTATGATATCCTAATCAATGTTCTCACATGGTTCCATAGGATGATCAGTTTGATCCTTTTCGTCATTTTCGCTTTCCTCGTTTTCATTAGGTTCTTCAAGTTCTTCTCTTCTTCTATAATTTCTTTGATGGATTTCCAAGGCCATCCTTTCAACAAAACCGCGACGCCTCTACTAACTTCTACTCCTTGTGTTGTTCTCGAATATATATTCTATAGGCCTTGGATGAATCACTATATCCAATGAATATCCCTTCTTTCCTGAGGGTTCTTGTTTATTTCTTTTATCTTTTTTGGGAATATGAGAGTAAACTGACATCCAAATATTCTTAGGTTTTCACATTAGGTTTCTTACCAGTAAGGTCTTCCGTGTCAAGCGTCCAATATAATGCATGAGGGCTTCTCGCTTTGCACATATATTGTTGTTATTGTTGCTTCTCCCCATAAAACATGGATAGACCTTGATCGCTCAATAAGGCTTTTATCAAGCCGACAGATCTGCTCCTTCTTCACCATTAATTTGGCTTTTGTTGAGGATTATGAGGAATGTTTATCTCCCTCCTAATCCCTACAGATTTGCAAAAGGAAATAAATTCATTAGACTTGTACACCCCACAATTATCAATTCTCAAGGTTTTGATGCTATGCCCTATTTTCTTTTCTACAAAGGATTTGAATTCCTTGAACTTGCTGAATACTTCGCCTTTTGATTTTCGCAGGTATAGCCACGCCTTTCTTGAATAGTCATCTATGAAGATTACGTAGGTAAAGAGATCCTCCTAGAGATCCGACTAGCATTTGACCGCAAACATCTAAGTGTATGAGATCTAGAATCTCCTTGATCTGTTGTTGCTGCTTAGAAATGGTTTCTTGATATTCTTAACAAGAGCACATCCTTTCATTCCTTCGTGTAGATTTCACCTTGGTATTCCTTCAACCATTTTTTGAGAAAAAGGTAATGTTTGATAATTGATAAGGAGCTGCATCTTTCATGCCAAAGTTCATTAGGGTTGACTTCTTCATGTCCTAGAGCTTCTTCATTTTGTTCTAGTAGTCTATACATATTTCCTTCACGATTTCCAATAACCCTAGCATCCTCAATGCTGGAATTCTTATGCCATGAAAACACCTTTCCATCCAGAAGGCTATTCTATTTCCTTTGACTTCTAGACATGATCGACATACATTCTTTCTAAACCACAGTACATGTTATTTGCTTAAGTGAACATGATTACCTGATTCCAACTTGACTGGAGGCTTTGTCCAAATCCTTCCACGGGATAACTAGTTTTGTCTCCAAGCTCTATCCTTTGTACGATGTCTTTCTCTCATTTATATTTGAGAGTCTGGCTTGATCTCCCGTCATGTGCCTGGAAGCTCCATTATCGATTATCCACATGTCATCTTCAATCGTCCCAGTAAGTGTTGAGTAGTGTAAAAGACTGATTGTTTCACACATGTCTTCGGTTGACTGGTAACTGGTCATGCCTTGATCCAAAACTTCAACTTCATCATTTCTGTCTTCTGAGAGAGCCAAGAGGTGCGCTGAGTTAGGGCGCATTTGAATATCTTTTTCTTGAGCGAGATGCTCCATCACAAGGTGCCGGATCAGAGATTTAGGGTTTTTGCAACTGCTTCTGCTAGTAACCCTACCTGCAGTGTTTTGGAAGCTGCTCCTGCTAGTAACCCTAGCGGCAGTTCCTCAGCGAGCTCAATATCCTAGCGGCTATGTTTCCTTCCTGCATTTTAGGCTGAATGAAGGGGGGTGTGGGCCCATAACTTGTTAGAATATAGAAGATTGTGCTCGTTTTACCATTTACGATACCCTCATCACCCAACCATAGGCCAAAGCCACCCTCCAAGCACCTTGACCTTGACAGAGAAGAGAATCTTGGTAGCAATCCAATAGCCAAGGGAGGCTAATGCACCAAGCAAGAATAGAAACCAAGCTGATTAGATAATCCTACCCAGAGGCCAGCGCACACCTTCCCAGAGACTTGCGCACAAGCTGCTACTGCACCTGCGCAGATCCAGTTCTCTCTGCATATGTTGAGATGTGAATAATGAGAACTGGCGTCCTGTATTTATAGTAGTCTGGGCAGTTTTACTGGGGTCGACTTCTCCTTCTGGGTACTAATAAATTCATTTTAAATATATTTCTGCAGCTGACAACTTGTCTAGGGTTTCCTTCATTTCTTTACTTCCTTCCGGAATATTCTAATCTCGTCATAGGTCACAATAGAGGTTCATACCTCCCGAAGCTACCATAATATTAACAATTTCCTCTTCTTTAGATCCATCACTGCACAAATTTCGAATTATAGGAGACAAAGAAGTGAAACAAGTGATCAAACTGACAAGGCTTCTCTTAAATTCACGCAAGTCAGCTACAATCTTGGGTGTTTTTACCAATTTCCTGTCTCGACTTCATGATTACATGAAAATCTTGCACATACTTCATCTCACACCCACTGTGTGAAGTGATTATGCTTCGAAGTGCAGCGGCTTCCCTCATTAGATTCACCTTATCTTAATATCGTCTGGATCATGATTTATCGCATGCTTTTCTAACTTGTCCACCTTTGAGTTGAACTTCTTGACAATTTGGGTGAATGTAATAGAGCTGGAGTTCAATAGCTTGAAATGTACCCATAGATGAAGTATTTGTAAGTTTATACTCTCAGGCCTCACTTCCCCCCTCATTATGTGGATAGTCAGGCATGAGTCTCTAGAACAATGGAACTCACTAATATTATTCCTGATTGCAAGCTCAATGCCTTCTGCCTCAATATTCGTCTTTGTTCCTAGTCTTGAAACAAACTTTAATCTTACCCCTCATCTTCTGGGTTGGTAATGAGCTTCTTGCCCGATATCTGCTTGGATTCCAAGATAGAACTGTATTGTTGAAAAAAAGAGAAGACTGGGGTAAGCAGAATGGGATGCTAAAACAATAAATATATGTTGTGGAGGAAATGTCATTATATGTCTTCTTAAAAATTATTATCCAGAGAGTTGTGAATCGTAATAGAACTTGGCTTCTATGGAACAAAACTTGTAGTCATTGTGCAATATGGTGTGGTGTTCATGGTTAGCTGAAACAGAATATTCAGAGAAAAACAGATGGAATATATCTGCAGAAAGCAAAAAAACAGAGCAAGACAGAGGGAAATATAGCTGTGGAAAGAAATTAGACAGAACCATAATTGGAAAATAACAACAGTAAGCAAACCTTTAGTGATATTCAGAACTGGATGCAATTTTCACTTGTCTCTACGAGGGGGCAACCTCCAACATGAGCAGAGCTCCAAATACAATAATATTCACTTGACAACTGGTTACATTATGTCTACTACAATATATAATTTCTAATTGACCCAAACCCTAACCATCTAGTGGACCTCCATTAATGAGGCTTCAACCACTAACTACTATACATTCTTTAATGAGGCCACTTACATTTATTGATTTCACACTCTACTACCTTGTGGGGCCTTATTTAATAGAGATGGCCCTCAATATATTAAGTGACAATTTATTCCACTAACTAGGTGTGTTAGTGCGGACCTTAACATATGCCTAGTAGCAACCTTACGATCAGTGGCTTAAGTATATGATCTCATACCTGTCTCTCATCCAAAGATATTGTCAAGTATACTAAAAACATATGCTAAAAGAAACAGTTGGTTGAGGCCTTCAACTTCACATAGACTTTGAAGGTAAAATCTTAAATACAAGCCCCAGTGGCTAGATACTATATCTGACTCCTGAGATTCGTGTTTCTGCATAATGATTATAAAACTCATTAACTGACTCCTGTGATTCATGTTTCTGCACAATGATTATAAAACCCATCAAGAATCCTTTGAGTGAAAGTTGAGCATCAGGACACAGAATCTGCAAGTTAGATTATTTTGTTGGCATGGAGATATTATAACGGATTTATATAGGACTAATTGAATGGAATTGGATTGTTATCAATGTCCACAAATGACTAAAAACCATCAATGGTTGATCTGAGAATGCTATACATGCTTTATTGGGATGATGTTTTATTTTGGAATTTATGCTATGAGAATCCTTTGCTCTTGCAGAGAGCAATTGTGGATGATATTAGTTATAATACATATCTTGTGAACTATATTAAGACTCAAGAGCACTAATCTGTAATGTTTATATATGATGTATAGGCTCCTTACATATATAGCAGCATTTGTTTAAGATGATTTATCTGGATTTCAACCTATAGTGTCTTGTAATTTTGCTTTGCAGATCCGAGATTTCATGTCCAAAGGGTATGACATTGTTCTTAGGGTGGATGTACAAGGAGCAGCCACATTGCGAGCAATTCTTGGTAACAGTGCCTTGTTCATATTTTTGGTTGCGGAGAGTGAGGTAGCACTTGTAAAGAGGCTAATGGATAGGAGGACAGAAACAAGGGAAAAGCTTCTATTGCGTGTTTCGACAGCAAGAGAGGAGGTTAAGCGTATGATTGAATTTGATTATGTGGCAGTGAATGCCCAAGGGCAGCTTGAAAAGACAGTGAACCTTATTAATTCAATCATTGATGCTGAGAAAGCTAAGGTACAACAAAGAATGGTTGAAATTTAGCATCTAAAGAATACTGTTAGCTGTAATTATCTCTGGAAAATGTTTACAAACAGTGGGACCATTCAAATGACTTGTCATTCAAGCAAGTATGCAATGATTTCATTTGATTATTATATCTTGGAAATAAAGACAACTATTTTATGCATTTACAGAATTTACTTCAGTTGGAATTTTCTAGGAAGCATATGAGAAAAGAAACACAATTTCTGCCAACTTCCTTGTATGTGACAAGATGCAATCTTTATATGGATTATTTGTTCAGAATACACTTTAATTTTCCTGTCTCTTTAAATACAAATACTGTAATCATCTGCAAAGCCTTTTTTTTCCTGATGAAATGCACATCCTGGGCAAACCCACTGGGCACTTCCCTTCATTCCAAGGATGGTACCCAGGGTAAACCGGCTGGTTGCAGTTTTGGCAACCTAACCCAGTGGGGACATCGAGTGAAGCCCACAATATTCACAGGGGCAGCCTGTCAGGGACTTGACCCTGCGACCTTCTTGTAATTCACAACACTCAACAACTCGAGCTAACCTACTGGGCTAATCGTCAGCAAACTCTACCACAAGCATGGGGAAAATTTTCTTTCCTGTGCTTATTATTCACTGTCTTTCTTAGATTTTGACAAACACCGAGTATAGCTGGAGATTTTTTTTTATGGAGTTATTCTCTTTGTTGCTAGAGCTTTTATTTACTGTCTGGCTGGTGATGTTTAAAGAGGTCTGAAGGTTTGTATTTGTCATCCTTTTGTTGAAGTCTAATTAACAAAATAAGTCCAATAGTTTCCATGAAGTTCTGGATGCTGCTGCATATAATTTTTGGATTGAAATATGCATCTCGTGCCACAAATATGTGATGACATACACGTGCAATGAGAGCTTTGTTTGAACTTTGAAACTAAAGATAGTACAGAAGGAAATGAATTTTCAATTATTTCTATGTGAAGGCTGTGAATCTGGTTGGTTAATGTGTTAGAGAAGATGACTGATTGGAATTCCTTTTCTGTCAGATTGTTCTCGAGATGTTTCATATGAACTGGTGCAATCACAGGAAGACAATGCTCTCCATGCCTTTTGAAGCTTTGCCACTTTTGGCATTCTTGACATGGTATTGTGGTCAATTAACATTGTGATGTACAGAGTGGAGATGTGATTGTAGTATAAATCATTTGAAATGCTGTGTATGTTTCTATGTTTCCATGAGGAGGTTTTACCTTCTATAAGTTTATTTAGATGGATTTGCATGAAATGGAGTTCATTTAGAGGCACACCTGCTATGGTCTTGTTATCCTTCAAGATTTGAAGGTTTGAATGAACACTTAGGGATTGAGTCAATGTCATCTCACACAATCCTTCTCACTTTAAGCTAGTGCTTTCTAGACTTAGGGGGGAATCTCTCGTGATCTGAAGTATCAAAATATTCAAGTCAACCTTGCAACACTTAAAATCTCTGAACTACACTCGCTGTAATCTTGAAATCAGATCAGCTTTCTGTAACTAAATAGCTTAGGACAAGAAGTACAATTCAGATTTTCACCTAGGAATATCAAATCTGTTAAAAAGCTAGTGTAAATCTGCACTAATTCACTTCAGGTCTGCACTTAAAAGTTGTGGATCTGCAAGTGTAAAAGTAAAATATCAGCAAAATAAATTTGTTCTTTTAAGTGTTTTTACTAGTGTATTGAATCCGATGGGTATGGAGTCAAAGAAATAAAAATGTCTGGGTAGGTGAAATACTCGGAGCCAATCTGTTGATGATTGCAGCGTCGTGTGACATTCTCCAGGATACATTCTCCTCTGTAACTGAGTTGAGTTGACCTGTGAGAGAGCCCAATGTTGGGTGTGCCCATGTGATGGGGTGTATCGTTCTCCTCTGGCCTGAGTTGAGTCGTGCCCTAGTGTTGGGTTTGCCCATGTGATGGGTGTATTGTTCTCTCCTGTGTGAGAGTTGAGTCGATGTGGTCTCCTGCCTTTGTACTCCTGTGGACTTAGTTGAGTCAAGCTTGAGATGGTACTCCAGATGATTCTCCTGTGGACTCAGTTGAGATAGAGATCTGTTGAGTATGACGTCCCTGTGGCTAAGTACAGGTGGACGTGTCCCTAGTGGCTGAGCACTAGTGGACATGTGGATCCCTTGCTATATTGTCTAAGTGTAAGATTTACTTGTAACCCTAATTATGATGTAAAGGGTACAAGTCGGCCCCACCATATGTGAAAGATAATTAAGGTTTATTGTAATAATTAATTATATTTCTGAGTTATTGAGGTCATCCCTGTTGTGCCAATAGACACACCTAATGCTGTGTCTGGTCTTGTATAAATAAAGGTGATTTCCCCATTGAGGAAACCCACACTTCACTTGTCATTTGAAAATTTCAGACCTACCTTTAAGGCTGAAGTGTGCACCTCTCTTGGGTGCTAGTTTCAAGGTTGTAGAAGCACTGTATTGTGTGCATTAGGGTTTATGGTTGGGGGATCTTCTCTTGAGAATATAACAAAGGATTGCTGGGTTTTCTTCCCTTGAGTAGAAGGGTTTCCCAGGATATTTCTTGTGTTCTTGTGTTCTTGTGCATGGTAATTCTTCTTGTGATCTTGGTTATTGAAGCACTTGTGTATGGTGTAGTTGCATTTGTTTATGGTTCAAGTACATAAATGAAATAAACCTCATGCTTGAGCCTAACATAATGAAAATTCAACATGGTATCAGAGCTTAGGATTTGAAAGAATCCATTGCACAAGCTTTCAAAGCCAGTCGTCTTCTTTTTTGCAATCCGTACGACCCTCCTAGGGTTTCCAGAAAAAGTACGACCCTCTAATTTTTTGGGTTGTTTAAGCACCTTCCATTGAAACGTTGGGGCTAAAAATAACATAGGAGTGTACGACCTCCTTCAATTCACCTCCAACAACTTTCAGATTGTAATTTCGAGAATTTTGGAGTTTTTAGCCCTAGGGTTTCTAGGGTTTCACAATTTTTTGCAGAATTTCGGTTTTAGGGTTTTTGAAGCTTATTGAAGGAGTTTTCAGCTCACCAGTGTTCTTCTGACTTTCAAGGCTTATTGTTAGTAGTCATAAGTCCAACGAAACCTAAGATTGCTAGCCTAGCCTAGCCATTGGGTTTCCTAGCCTAATTGCGAAGGGTTTGTGGAAGAATCTGCAAACCATGAGGAACAAAACCTTGGTGGAAGATAGGCTTGATGGATCAAACAACTTCAGTTCCTGGAAGTCAAGACTTCAGATCACCCTGGAAGAGGATGCCCTATTGAGTGTGATACAAAAGGCTCTACCGAAAACAACTATCGATGAAGAGGAAGAAGAATGGAAGGAAGATGATGTCAAGGCAAGGAAGATAATCATCTATTCAGTGAGAGATCATCTCCTACCTCGTATTGCCAACCTGAAGACAACTTGTGAGATGTATGAAGCATTGAAGAATATGTTTGAGAGTAACAACACCCTCATAGCTCTTACATTGAAGGGCCAACTTCAAAATATCAAGATGACAAAAACTGACACTGTTGCTACCTTCTTCATGAAGATTTCAGAGATCAGAGATCAACTAGGTGCCATTGGAGAAATTATATTAGACAAAGAACTTGTCTTGACCACTCTCAAATGCTCTTCCAAGACATTGGGAACCATTTCTTCAAAGTATCAGTGGTAGAGCAGAACTACCTACTTTTGATCGTCTATGGACAGACTGTACCTAGGAGAAAATCAGAGTTATAGCGAGAGGAGTGGAAGACTCCCCTCATGATGACAATCATGCTCTTTCCTTTCATACAAAGAAAGGAGGAAGAAATAGAAGAAGTCGCATACAAGCATTCAAAGGCGAGAAGACTTCATCAGCTTCATGTTATGATCATAGAAAAGACAAATCAAAGATCTAGTGTTTTCGATGTGACAAGTATGGACACTTTGCGAGAAATTGTCCTACCATGAAGAGAGGAAGATGACATGCCTCCACTGCTGACATTGATCCAAACCCACCTTAGAGAGATGAATACATGAAAGATGAGGCTTTCTTCTTCTGAGCCTTCTCAAGAGGACCAAAAGAAAGATTGAGCATGAGTGTAGACTAAGGTAAGTTTTGTACTACATTCCTTAATTGATTTAATCATTACACTAGACTAAGGTAAGTTTTGTACTACATTCCTAATTGATTTAATCTCATTAATTATAGTTACTCAGATTTTGATAATGAAGAGTATTATCCCTAGTATGGGAGCTCCTCATGACTTGGACCATTTTCCTGCATCGCGAGTCCAACCTTCTTTGGTTGGTTATTATCCTAGTACGTGAGGCCATTTTTGATTGTTATCCCCACGAAGTCATCTTGGTTATTATCCAGTACGGGAGGCCAGCAAAGTAATGTAGATACAGTAGAGGACCTGAGAAGACACGAGATGTCTCCAGGTTAGCAACATAGTGCTGAAGATGTCTATCCTTCCAAACTTTAGGGAGTCACTTGACTTAGAGAGAGTCAAACTATTTTGAGAAGAAGGAAAATATAGTATCTTCTCCCCCTTTCAGCAGTTCAAAGGCAGACAACTATTGATCCAGTTGATCATGTATCTCCAGTTGATGTTCCTAGAGACATTGTAATAGGCCATAAAAGGCCCGCCTGAGCTCGACAAACTCTACAGGAGTGTGAGGGACATGCAACTCCTCGAGTCACATTCCGAGAAAGCAAGACACCACATAGATTTTCTAGCTATGTTTCAAAGCCCATGAGCCACATCATTGATAATGAACCTTCTTGTCATGGAGAAGCAATGGGTCAAAAGAGGGTATGGAAGATGCCATGATAGACCAGTATCATCATGGGATATTGTTCCAAGACCGTAAAGGAAGTCTGTGGTGACTTCCAAAAGGATCTATAAGACCAAGCATGCAAATGATGGAAGGGTCAAGAAATGTGCGACTGTGGGCAAGCGATTCTCTTAGGTGGAGGGAATTGATCATGAGGAGACATTTGCCCTATAACCCGGATACACTTCCATCCTCAGACGATCATTGCATCTGAATGCGATTCATGGGTTGAGAATAAGATCGATGGATGTAAAGAAACCTTCAATGGTGATTGAGGAAGAAAGCTACACCAGTAGCCAGTTGATTCATGATACATGAGGATAAATCTCATGTGTGCGTGTTGAAGAAAGCCATGTATGGACCATGCTATTCCTGCTGCTTGGTACGGTAGAAAATGAACAAGGCTTCTTTTGATTCATGCAAGATTGATCCACATCTTTACCGACAACCCATTGATCATTGATGTATCCGGTTACCACCAGACCAGATATATGCTATGTAGTGAACATAATTCTTATCCAATTCACGAGTCAACCGAGACAAACTCACTGGATAGTCGCAGCATGTATTGAGATATCTACAATGCAGGCAATGGATATGGCTCAGATATGCCTCCGGGTGTACATGAGATTGCGGTGGATAAGCCGATGCGACAAAGGAGCATGCGGACCCTCTACATACACCGGGTTGTTTTAACTTGTTCATGGTTTCCTCGGGTGTAACAGAAACAAAAGCTCGCGGGCTTTGAGTACCGCTAAGCATAGTATATATGCTGAGTGTGGCATTCCATGGGCGTTGTGGCTTCGCAAACTCCTCGCAGATTTATTTGATCACCTAGATGAATCTACCATTATCTTCATCACAATTCAGAGCCGTGTAAAGCTCTCTGAGAACCTAGTGTTTCATGGCAAATCAAAACACATTGAGATCAAATACCATTATATTAGAGACATGGTGCGAGGGAATAAATACATGTGCAAGACCTTCCTGCCACATGAGTAGATTGCGATATTCACCAAACCGCCACAAGATGAAGTTCTAGTACTTCTGTGAGAGATCTATTCGGTGGAGAATGCCCTAGCCGAGAGGAAGGCGGTTGATGATTGCAGCCACAGACATTCTCCATGATATGCCATCTCGTGGACTGAGTTGAATCGACCTCGAGAGAGCCTAGTGTTGGGTGTGCCCATGTGATGGGTTGTGTCATTCTCCTATGGATTGAGTTTGGGTCATGCCCCCAATGTTGGGTGTGCCCATGTAATGGTGTGCATCATTCTCCCCATGAGTTGAGCTCCATGTGGCTCCAGCCTTTGTACTCGCGGACTCAATTGAGTCAGTTTGGAGATGGTACTCCGTGATGATTCCTCCCGTGGACTCCTCGCTTGAGATAGATCTGAGGATGTCCGGTATCGAAGATAGGACATGTGCCCTTAGTGGTTAAGCACTAGTGGACATGTGGATCCCTTGCTATATTGTCTAAGTGTAAGATTTACTTGTAACCCTAATTATGATGTAAAAGGTACAAGTCAGCCCCACCATATGTGAAAGATAATTAAGGTTTATTGTAATAATTAATTATATTTCTGAGTTATTGAGGTCATCCCTGTTGTGCCAATAGACACACCTATTGTTGTGTCTAGTCTTTTATAAATAAAGGTGATTTCCCCATTGAGGAAACACACACTTCACTTGTCATTTGAAAATTTCAAACCTACCTTTAAGGCTGAAGTGCACACCTCTCTTGGACGCTAGTTTCAAGGTTGTAGAAGCACCCTCTTGTGTGCATTAGGGTTTATGGTTGGGGGGTCTTCTCTTGAGAATATAGCAAAGGATTGTTGGGTTTTCTTCTCCTGAGTAGAAGGGTTTCCCAGGATATTTCTTGTGTTCTTGTGCATGGTAATTCTTCTTGTGATCTTGGTTATTGAAGCACTTGTGTATGGTGTAGCTACATTTGTTTATGGTTCAAGTACATAAATGAAATAAACCTCATGCTTGAGCCTAACATAGTGAAAATTCAACATGGTATCAGAGCTTAGGATTTGAAAGAATCCATTGCACAAGCCTTCAAAGCCAGTCGTCTTCTTTTCTGCAATCCGTACGACCCTCCTAGGGTTTCCAGAAAAAGCACGACCCTCTAATTTTTTGGGTTGTTTAAACACCTTCCATTGAAACATTGGGGCTAAAAATAACATAGAAGTGTACGGGCTCTTTCAATGCACCTCCAACAACTTTCAGATTGTAATTTCGAGAATTTTGGAATTTTTAGCCCTAGGGTTTCACATTTTTTTGAAGAATTTCAGTTTTAGGGTTTTTGAAGCTCATTGAAGGAGTTTTCAGCTCACCAGTGTTCGTCTGACTTTCAAGGCTTATTGTTGGCAGTCATAAGTCCAATGAGACCTAAGATTGTTAGCCTAGCCTAGTTGTTGGGTTTCCTAGCCTAATTGCTAAGGGTTTGTGGAAGAATCTGCAAACCATGAGGAACAAAACCTTGGTGGAAGATTGGCTTGATGGATCAAACAACTTCAGTTCCTGGAAGTCAAGACTTCAGATCACCTTGGAAGAGGATAACCTATTGAGTGTGATACAAAAGGATCTACCGAAAACAACTATCGATGAAGAGAAAGAAGAATGGAAGGAAGATGACGTCAAGGCAAGGAGGATAATCATCTATTCAGTGAGAGATCATCTCCTACCTCGTTTTGCCAACCTAAAGACAACTCGTGAGATGTATGAAGCATTGAAGAATATGTTTGAGAGTAACAACACCCTCATAACTCTTACATGGAAGGGCCAGCTTCAAAATATCAAGATGACAAAAGCTGACACTGTTGCTACCTTCTTCATGAAGATTTCAGAGATCAGAGATCAACTAGGTGCCATTGGAGAAATTATATTAGACAAAGAACTTGTCTTGACCACTCTCAAATGCTTTTCCAAGACATTGGGAACCATTTCTTCAAAGTATCAGTGGTAGAGCATAACTACCTACTTTTGATCGTTTATGGACAGACTATACCGAGGAGGAAATCATACTTATAGCCAGAGGAGTGGAAGACTCCCCTCATGATGACAATCATGCTCTTTCTTTTCATACAAAGAAAGGAGGAAGAAATAGAAGAAGCTTCAGACAAGCATTCGAAGGCGAGAAGACTTCATCAGCTTCATGTTATGATCAGAGAAAGGACAAATCAAAGATCCAGTGTTTTCGATGTGACAAGTATGGACACTTTGCGAGAAATTGTCCTTCCATGAAGAGAGGAAGACAACATGCCTCCACTGCTGACATTGATCCAGACCCACCTCAGAGAGATGAATACATGAAAGATGAGGCTTTCTTCTTCTGCGCCTTCTCAGGAGGACCAAAAGCAAGATTGAGCATGAGTGTAGACTAAGGTAAGTTTTGTACTACATTCCTTATTTGATTTAATCATTACCTTGTAGTTGCTTGTATTTTGATAATGAAGGGTATTATCCCTGGCATGGGAGCCCTCATGACTTGGACCATTATCCTTGGTACGTGAGTCCAAATTTTCTTGGTCGATTATTATCCTAGTACAAGAGGCCATTTTGATTGTTATCCCTACTGGAGGTCATCTTGTTTATTATCCTAGTACGAGAGGCCAACAAAGTACTGTAGAGTCAATAGAGGATTTGAGAAGACATGAGATGTCTCTAGGTTAGCAACATAATAAAAGGAAGATGTCTATCCTTCAGACTTTAGAGGGAGTCACTTGACTTAGAGAGAGTCAAACTATTTGAGAAGAAGGAAGAGACAATACTTTCTCTCCCTTCTACAGTTCAGAGGGAGACAACCATTGATCCAGTTGATCTAGTTGATCCGATTGCTCCAGTTGATGTTCCCAGAGACATTACAATAGGCCATAAAAGGCCTGCATGGGCTCGACAATCTCTACAAGACGCAGAGGGACATGAAACTCCTCGAGGTACATTCCGAGAGAGAAAGAGACCACATAGATTTTCTAGCTATGTTTCAGCCATGAGCCACATCATTGATACTGAGCCTTCTTGTCACGGAGAAGCAACAAGTCAACAGGTATGGAAAGATGCCATTATAGAAGAGTATCAGTCCATCATGGGATATTGTTTCAAGACCAGAAGGGAAGTCTGTAGGGACTTCCAAGTGGATCTATAAGATCAAGCATGCAGCTGATGGAAGTGTTGAGAAGTACAAAGCGAGATTTGTGCGCAGACGATTCTCACAGGGGGAGGGAATTGATTATGAGGAGACATTTGCTCCTATAGCCCGATACACTTCCATCCATACGATTATTGCACTAGTTGCATCCATGGGTTAGAGATTACATCAGATGGATGTAAAGAAAACCTTTCTCAATGGTGAGATTGAGGAAGAAGTTTACATCGAGTAGCCAGAGGGATTCGTGATACATGAGGATAAATCTCATGTGTGCAGGTTGAAGAAATCCATGTATGGACTAAAGCAGACATCTCGTGCTTGGTACGAGTAGAAAATGAACGAGGCTTCTACTGATTCAGGCAAGATTGATCCACATCTTTACCGACAACTGATTGGATCATTGATGTATCTGGTTAACACCAGACCTGATATATGCTATGTAGTGAATGTACTCAGTCAGTTCATGAGTCAGCCAAGACAAACTCACTGGATAGTAGCAAAGCATGTATTGAGATATCTACGAGGCACGGTTGGATATGGCCTGAGATATGCCTCCGGTGTAGACATGATATTGCAGGGATATGTCGGTGCAGATTGGGCAGGGAGCGCAGTGGACCAGAAAAGCACATCTAGTTGTTTTACCTTGGAGTCTACCATGGTTTCCTGGTGCAGCAGGAAACAAAGCTCTGTGGCTTTGAGTATCGCAGAAGCATAGCATATAGCGTTGAGTGTGGCAGTGCACGAAGTAGTGTGGCTTTGCAGACTCCTTGCAGATTTATTTGATCATGAGATGGATTCTACCATTATTCACTGTGATAACCAGAGCCGTGTGAAGCTCTCTGAGAATCCCGTGTTTCACGATAAATCAAAACACATTGAGATCAAATACCATTATATTAGAGACATGGTGCAGAGGAAATAAATACATGTGCAGTACCTTCCTACACATGAGCAGATTGCAGATA
>SNQJ01S0081004.1:12707-30562 GCA_010110895.2 Picea sitchensis | reverse complement strand
GAATTCCAACCTGGAGGAACAAACCAATAAGAATGACCAAGACGAAAAGGGGTGACAACAACTAACCCAGACTGATGGTAAAAACCCATGCAAATAAAAACTCAGAGCTTGTTGCACCATTATCATATTTTCCATAGAGAACTAGAATAAAAACCCAAGCTGACCAAACTTTTCTTTTAAACCAATAACCAATGCACAAGGTTTACAAATCAATAAAATCCATTCATTTCCTTTAAAATGCCAACATTCCAGAGTATTCATAGAGAAAACTGTAAGCACAACACTGTTACATAGTCAAAACTCAATAAAAACATAGAACTCATGCAATCATGAGCCAACAAATCGATTCATAATACAGAGGGACCATCATGGATGGAAATCAAGGGAGCCATACCTGGAAAAATCGCTTTGATGGAAGAGCTAGACTATGTTTTTCCTTTCAAAACCTGAAATTGCAGAGCTTCCACAACCACCAGAACGAAATGCAACTATGGCTAGGGTGACAGGCTTGAGGGTGGTTTGGAGTGACGTGCAGTAAATGCATGTTTCTTCCTCACCCAACCCTATTCAATTTCAACCTACGAGCCAACCCATTACTATAACGTCAACCATTGATTCAACAACAATCCATTGCAATATCCATTGCATAGTGCACCACCCGAAACATATAATTTTTTTTAACAAATACCATATGATAACCACTACCATATATGCTTTACATAAAATCTTTTAACCAAAGCGCATAGTATAGCATCTAGGTCCATCACCATTCATTTGTCACCATTATATATACCTTAAGGTTTATATATAATCTCTTTTGCAATAACCTTAGGACTTATCCATAGTTTTTGTTTTGTTCAAGCTCCCATATCATCATATTATCCTTTTGCATAAAATCATGTATAAAATCATTAGTTAATGTTAATGCATAACATAACACCTGTAAAACAAAATAATCCTTATATCCATAGCACTGCCCTGTACTGCGAGTGACCATCAACAACATTTAGCAGTAATATATAAACTAACCATGTTGTCAAAACGAGTGAAACCAAGACTTGCATCATCAACTATAGAAGACTAGGTCGAAGTCATTATAACAACAACAAACATATAAGCGTAACACATCCATCATAGCACTACTAGTCTACAAGGGGGTCCCATCTACTAGTTAATTATTATTATAATAAATAAATAATAGAGCTTAGCAATCATTTGCAGGCAATATTCATCGTTGCAATTTAAGCGTAAAAAAACTGGCGACTCCACAGGGAATCTGTTTCCAACAGATTAAGAATTTAGATTGTCTGGTTTGCAGAGCATGTAAACATTAGGTCAAGGAAATAGAGATCATAATGATTATGCAATAGGGGGAAGTGAGCGGTTTAAGGGAAAAAAATGATTGGAATTTTGGGAATAACTCATGGAAAGTGTTAAGTATGAGGGGGTTTATCTCTGTATGCATAATCATTCTATTTATCATAGTAAAAGCATTCTTAACTTCAAGGAGAAAATTTTTCTTTTGTTCTCTTTTGAATCTTGGAGCGGATGGAAGAAAAGGAAATCATAAAAAGAATAAAACCAACTATCTTATCTAACAACAGTTGAAGAAGATAACAATTTCAATGATGTCTTGAAGGGGGAACAACATGATAGATGTGTGAACTGATTTTTATTGATTAACAATACTTGTAGAATAGCGTCGCCGTGGAAAAACTGATCCAACAATTTTATTTCTGACAAGAAAAGAAGTTAATAAAAGAAATAAAACAACATAAATGAAACAAGAGAAATGAAATAACAACAATGTAAAATCAAAGAAAATAAAAAAAACTATAATACATAAAGCATTCCATACAACATTTAAACTTTCAAGTTGGTTCCACATAACATTTTAAGTGGGAACCGTTAGTGCTATAGGAAAATAACCGCTCTTGCAAGTCCTTTAAGATATATGAATTTGCGCCCAGGACAAAAACAATCTTAAAATGACCCAGCCATAACTTTTGGAACTTTGAATGCCTTCCTCTATCGGCATGAGTTGAATCCCACAACATGACCTTCTCATCAACCTTAAATTTGACAACTTTGGCACTTCTATTGAAATATCTTTTAATAGTTTGTTGTCTTCTCTTTATATTATCCAAGGCAAACATCCTTTGTTCCTCTAAATCCAAGAGTGAGAGATATTGGAAGAATTTAATTCTTCAACCTGTAGCATGAGCCTTAGAGAAGAAAGTTCCATCTCGGTAGGCAGAATGGCTTCATGACCATAAACAAGCTGGAAAGGAGTACAACTAGTGCTCACCTTGGTGGTGGTGCAATCTTCCCAAAGGGTGTAAGTGAGGAGAGTGTGCCATTGATGCAACTTATATTCAATGAGCCTCTAAATAATTCTAACTAGATTCTTGTTAGTAGACTCAACTTGCCCATTTCCTTGGGGATAATAAGTTGATGAGGTAAAATGTTTAACCCCCAATTTAGCTACAAAATGGGTCAGCTTAGTAGAAATAAAAGCGATACCGTTGTCTATAATAATTTCCAAAGCAAGTCCAAATATGGAAAAAATATTAGTCTCAAGGAAAGAAATCACCTGCTCATCCTACGAATTCTTAAGTGGGACAACTTTAGTCCATTTAGTAAAATAGCCTGTGGCTGTCAAGATACAAACTTGCCCTGCTGAAGATGGAGGATTAATAGGACCAATAAATTCCAGACCCCATTTTGAAAAGGGAAAGTCAGGGAGGAGATGTTGTAAAGGCATGGAAGGAAGACATTCTTTCCCAACAAACTTTTGGCACTTGTCACAAGATCTTGAAAAAATATAAGAATCACGAAAGATTGAAGGCCAATAGTACAGTTTCCTGATAATTTTAAAGCCAGTAGTTTTAGCAGAAAAGTGACCTCCTACATGAATAACAGACTCTGAAGATCCATGAGTCTCTTGTAACAATTTTTGTGCTTCCTCATTATTCACACAACGAAGTAACATACCATTGACAGATCTCCTAAACAAGAAGTCTCCTAAAATGACATATCTAGAAGATTCGAGACACAACCTTCTTCTTTGATGACTATCCAAATTATCTGGGCATCTTTGATTTTGTAAGTAATACACCAGATCTTTATACCAAGGATGTTTAGCTACAGGAAGGATTCGACTGTCAATGTAAAACAATGTTGATAGAGAGCAATCTTGTTCATCAATTTCTTCACTTGCTTCATCATGCTGAGCTAAGTGAAGGGCTAAGTCACGTCCCTTGATAGTTTTAGAAGCCATGATCGTTAGATCATGCTCCTGGATCTTCGCAAGTCAATGTGAAAGCTTCTCTGAAAGATAAGTCTGTGAGAGTAAGAACTTGAAACCAGGTAAATGGACTTTTACCAGCGTGTGCTTACCTAATATGAAGAGCAAAATTTTTTCAACAACTTTAACAAAAGTTTTTTTTTTTTTTCAATATAAGAATATTTAAAATCATCATTTGAAAAGCTTTGACTCATGTAAGTGACCGGTTTTTCATTAACTTGGTCATCATATTGCATGAGGATAGAAAAAACTGCTTCCTCTGTGGCATTAGTATATATAATAATTTTTTTCTCAAAATCCGGCTTCGCCAAAACCGGTACGGAATTGATTGCCTTCTTGATCCCTACAAAATAATTTTCAACGTCATCCATCCAAGAAAAAGAGCGATCTTTCTTAAGAATATTGTGAATTGGTTTGACCATTACAATAAAATCAGGAATAAACCTACGAACAAAGTTGATAATACCCATAAGGGCTTGAAACTCCTTTTTGGAAGTAGGAGAAGGAATATTTAGGATAGCAACAATCCTTTCAGGATCTATGCTTATTCCTGAATCAAAGACAATGTGTACAAGGAGCTTTCCCTTGATAACGCCGAAGATAGACTTAGAAGGATTTAAAGAAATTCCAAATTTCCTGTATCGCATGAGAATCTTCCTAAGATAATTGAAATGATCTGATCGGTTTTTAGAATACATAGTTAAGTCATCAAGATAAATCTGAATAATTTTTCCTATCAAATCATCAAAATCTATTTGCATAGCTCTTTGGAAAGTGACACCTACATTAGATAAGCCAAAAGACATATGTTCATAAGAGAAAGTGCCCCAACATGTACTAAAAGTGGTTTTATATTTATCTTTCCTTTTTACCTTGATCTGATTGTAACCAGAAAAACTGTCAACTAAGGACATCATCTGCGACCCTGCAACTTGCTACAAAATCATTTCCATATTATGGAGAGGAAAATGGTCTTTTATACTATCCCTATTCAATGCACGAAAATCAACACATAATCTAATCTGACCAGTCCCTTTCCGAACGAGAACCAAATTAGAAACCCACTCATAATACTTAATAGGGACAATTATCCCATCCTTCAAGAGTTTTTCCAACTCCTTCTAAATAGTTTCTTCTAGTGCAGGGTTAATGGGTAATTTTTTTTCCTAACTGGTTTTATGCCCTCCTTGATAAGAATGACATGTTTTATAAGAGCAGGATCAAAACCATGAACATCCTCATAAGACCAAGCAAAAACATCTTGAAATTCACGAAGTAACTCAATGAACTTCAATTTTTATTCATCAAAAAATTGGGCACCTATATTAACATTCTTTGGACAATCAGGCATTCCAATGTTCAAGGAAATGGTTTCACCCACTTTCCTTTTTGACTCCTCTTCTTTATGTTTTTGTTTTTTGCCTACATCACTCGATGAAAATGAACTTTCTAGAGGAGTCAAGCCCTTCGGAATTTTGTTATCTTCCACCGATATAATTTCCTTAGTCTTATAAGGTTCATTTTGTATGAAAGAATAGGTTCTCTCATGACTAGGTAAGACCTTACATGACTCTACATTGTCAGGGATATGAGGATGGTACAAAGATTGAAAGGTGAAATTAGGTCTTTGTGGAAGAATTTTCCGAATAGGAGAGGCTGAAAAACAAGCTAACTTGTCAGCCATTGAGTTCAATTCCCTTTTAACATGAGTGATGTTGAAAGATAGAAAGTTCGAGATAAGTGCCCAAATAGTTTGGGTGTAACGTTTCATTAACTTGTTGCTGGAGGAATATATCTTATGTACAAGGTTCACAACAAGTTCAGAATCCCCAAAAACTGTAAGGTGACCACAACCTAAATTATAGGCATTTTCAATGCCTAGAAGTAACGCTTCAAATTCGGTGACGTTGTTTGTGAAAGAAAACTCTAAACTATATGAAAAGTTGGGAATTTTACCCATAGGAGAGTACAAGATAATGCCAGCTCCATTTTCTTCATTGGAGCATGAACCATCAAAGTGCATATGCCACATCCCATCCTCTATGTTGATTTGTTCAAAGGTAGTGTTGTTCTCATCTTCAAAGATGGAATACACTCCTCAATATAATTTACATTAGGTTGTGGGATGCTTTCTATATAAGGTGAAATTCTTCCCTCCTTTTAGACTATAATGTTCTTTCCATTCCGAGGAACGGATAAATGTGTCCCATCGAGTGAGAGGTATCCACTCGTCAAAGCTTGCCAGTCTCTTCCTAAGATGATTGAATAATTACTCATTGGCCTATCAATTACCTGAATATTAAGGGTTGTTCTTATTTCAGGATGCGCACACAAAACCAAGGTCACGTCCTTGATTTCACTTATGGCTGATTGTTGTAAACTATTAAAAGAGAGCATGCTTCTGTCATTTTCATTTGTACAAGAAAAGCCTAGCTCTTCCATCATAATTTTCGACATTACACTTGGGCCCGAACCACCGTCAATCAAACAATAATGGGATATTTTGTCCATAATCTTTACAGAAATGAAAAATAGGGATTTTTTTACAGGGTGTCTAAAATTATGTACACCTACTTTATTTATAGTTGAGTCGTCTTCATCTACCTCTTCAGAGAGATTAGTTATGATGTAATCTTTTCCTTCCATGGAATCTTTCAAATTCTTTTGTTGCTCAGGGATGACAACCATGTCCAGGAGGGTAGCATCGGATTTAATATTATCCAATTGATTGAGAATGTTATATTTGTAAGAGGAAAGAGGGGAGGGAGTTCCTTGACTATCAGGAGTTTTAGTAACTTGTACAGTAGCAGCTGGTGAATATGAGCTTGGCTAGAATAAGTGCGAGGAGGATCATATTTAAATTTCAGAGCATATGGTTTATTCCTAGTATTTATGATCATGACATCCTCTAGTTCTGCAAAATATAGAACAACAATAGTAGTTTCATGCCTTTTACCAAATATTTTATCTCTGGCAGTCTTCTTTACCTCACAAGTACTTTTGTCATGGTGTTCCTCACAAAAGTTACATCAACTGTGAGGCATGATGGCTTTAGGTTGAAAATTATTTTCACTAGGATTCCTAAAGGGTGGTTAAGAAGAATATGAAGCCCCAGGTGTAAGTGAAGGGACATTTCCCTTTTTCTCATATGTTATCATTCAGTTATTCATGTCTTGTACAAGTTGTAAGAGGGAGGAAATGTCTGTCTGTTTAACTGAGTCTCCCTGGGGAAGACCCGTTCTTTCAAGTTATTCTTCATACTCTAAACAAGTATGCAAAGCGAAACCAAGATTTTCGATAGAATTTTCTTCAAGCCTACGATGGTAGGGGGAAGGTAGAGCATTATAATAATGCATAAAAGAAACTTGGTTATGAGGGAGAATAAGTTCAGGAATTTGGTTATATAACTTGGTGAAACGTAAGTTGAAAGACTTGATAGTCTCACCGTCTTTATAATCAATGTTATTATACTCCCGTAACTATTTGGTTAGGCTCTTAGACTACCCATAAGCAGATATGAACCAATAAACTAACTCCTCCCAAGTGGAAAGAATCTTTGGAGGAAGATCAAATAAATCGGTTGTTGCTTTCCCTTCAAGGGAATTAACAAATAAGTGCATACAAGTGTCATTGTCATTGGCTCCTATGTTGTGACATGCATTAGAAAATGCCACCAAGTGTTCATTCGTAGTGACCATGTTATTCACTGAAAACCTAGGGAGATTCTCTTTGAATTTTGGATGTGGACGAGTAGCATGTGCTAGGTTTAGAGGAGAGGAAACATGCCATAGAGAAGTAGTAGCATATTCTTCAAATTGAAGGAGACGATACTTCTTTATGACCTTAGTAGGATCAATGGTAGATTGGATAGGGAATTGATGACTATACAAGCTACCAATCACTGACGAGGCTGAAGGTTGATATGAAGAAGCACCTCCAGTGCCACCAGAGCCACCACTAGATGCCATCTTGTGAATGATAGGTAAGGGAGAGAAATACAATCTYGTTGAATCAGACAAAGTTATCCTCAGAGTAGTTTGTTGGGTTGACAAAACAACRTTTTTTCTTCCTATTTCAACAATAGGGTTGATCTCAAGTGATAAATGTCTTCTTCTCCTAGAGATGCGAGGGTTTAAGGACATGAAAAGAAGATMAAAAATTTAGGAAAAAGAAAGCTATGGTGGATTCCTAGGATATCTTTTCCTAGCTTCCCATTGTTCTCAGACACTTATGTCTTGTTCATTCATTKCCCATGAGCATTCAAGCTCAACCCAGGTGTTAGTAGTCTCTAAGATGGTATTAAATAAGTTTAAAGCAACGCTGGTCTGATCTTTAAGACCAAGTTCGATATTGGGTTGCCTTGTAATAGGTACAATCATGAATAAAAGAAACAATCATAGAATCAAAAGTAGAAATATAAATATATTCAATAATAATCAAGCATACAATCAACCAAAGAGATATGGAAGATCTCCCCAGTATGGTCGCCAAAATAAATGTTGAGGAAAATATATGAATTATCTTACTCAAGCATCTTCGAATCTTTCTTGGCTAAGGAAAGATAGTCGGGAATATCACCCTATGTTTTATAGCCTCAAAAAGTATTTTCCAATCCACAAGTATTAATTACAAGGGCTTGGGCTGATTTTTTAAATGAAAATATTTTTGCAAAATAAGAAATTTTTGTATAATTTTTTGAACATATACAAATTGCAGAAAGTAAATGTGGAGATCAAAAGAAAAAGTAACCAAGTCATAGATTAACACAAATGAGACATAATAGAAATCACTTTATTTCATTCCAAGAAATCAAAAGTATCATTCTCTTCAAAAAAATCCCTGTGAGGGCATGGACCAAGGTCAAACTTAGATATCCCCAATGAAAACCATACAATAGGACTCTGACAAGAAGTAAAAATTGGACTTTAAAATCAGGATCAACTTGCCACAGACTGCTTCCCACTTGACTCTACACAATATCCTTTATCAATTATGAAACTCAATCCATAAACAAATAGGTATACACAGACTATCAAAGATAGATCAACACCTATGAAACAAACATTTGAATGATATGGTTTAGCTTTGAACCTTGCTATCTACAATAGGATCCTTTTGTCAAAAAGAGAATTAGGCCTTTAGGCTTTAATGAACTGAAGAATGAATGAAAATTGAACTATCTCATGAAAACACAAGAACAAACCTTATTATTTCTTTATCCTTCTATTCTCCTCTTGTTTTTACTTCTCGTTTTTCTTTTATGCATTCCAAATTACTTGAAGTAGTTCAAATACCTCCTTTAGTTAAGTTAATTAAAATTAACTAATTTTAGTTTAGGGGAAGTAATAATAATAATAATAATAATAATAATAATAATAATAATAATAATAATTAAGGGCCTTTATTAAATAATAACTAAGTAGGTGGGACCCCTTGCGACTCCCTTTTATTTCTTTACAAAAATAAACACAATTAGACAACCAATTAAGCACATGCCTCCTTGTAACTCCCATAAATTATTTCCAAAATTTGAAATTTAAATATCAGAAATATTTCAAATTATATCCAAAACATGTAAATATCCACAATATCCAAAAAACAGTTTGTTGTCCAAAACTTTCTGCAATCCATTGTCTTCAACAAAACAACCATAACACATAAATCAAAATCCATATTTGCCACTTTGAGAGGAAATCCTTCTTGTGTCCCTGCTATCCACTTTGGATTTCCTAGAATTAGCCTTAGGTTGGGTGGAACCTTGAGGCTTAATTTCAGTAATAACATGGGAACAATCATCCCTCAGGTTCATATGGGAGGAAACTAATTTTTCCGAGTCACTTGAAGAGGATGAGGGGGAAGCAACAACTTTACTTTTTTCTTGCACATGCGGAGCCTCGGTTTTGAGCCATTTGCTAGCATGAGAGGACTGAACATGTGAGTGTACAAGAGAAATTTTAGCATTTGGGATTACAGGTGGAGGAGGAGGAGGAAATGACAAGTTGGGCTAGCCACTATGGTGGGAAGCTATCGAATGAAAAATATCCTACCATCCATCATTTTCAGGAACTTCTGGTTGCACAGATTCATGGGGAGGCACAATGATATCATGAACATTTTGGGGATGGGAGGGAGGCCTCTCTGGTCTAGGCTGGATTATCCCTTCCCCAATTGAATTAAATAACCCAACTTGAAAGTGGTGGTTCAATTCCTGAGGATCGACATCAAAATGAATTGAGAATCTGGGCCTTCTAGGACCTCTCTTCCAGTTACCTCTTCCCCTATTGTTTCTGCCATGAATGCCTCTGTTAAAGAAACTCATCCTGTATGCAACAATTTATTAGCAACTATCCCTTAACAAACCATACATGACATTCTCTTTATATGAAACAAAGTTTGGCTCAGAAATTGACATATGACCCATGCAATTCAATCCATAAAATTTATTTAATAATTTCCAAATGAGCAGGGAGTGAAATAGGGTTCATGGGATATCTGGGGGGATTGTAATGAGTGAAAAAATGATATCATGATAGGTAGTAAGAACACGAGTACTTCTCAAAAATTCATTAAATAACTAACTATGCAATCAATACCAAAATATATCAGCTGCCACCTATTTCCGTGTCCTATCTTTATCACTGTCATACATAGTTTTAATTTTATTTTATAGAACAAGGCATGTAAAAATGAAATTGGGATCGTGAAGGGGTTATAATGAGCGCAAAAGTGAGAAAATGAGAGGGAATAATACATATACTATTCATAAAAATAAATTAAATCAAACAACAACCATAACTCTGTTCCAATTACAATAAAAAAAGAATCCACTTTTAAGACCAAAATCATTTAACTGTCCCTTAATTGCAGACATAATGCTTGTTGATTTCAAAATAAAAAAAACAATTCAATTGCCCATAAATATTCAATTATATCAATATTTGCATCTTATACCATATCTATGCAACATCATATTAACATCATTTCCATCATCATAACCATTCAAACCACAGTCCTGCATGTTCCAATGCTAACCTTTTTCTTTAAAAAAAAAAATATAATTTGCACTGTGATTTAAAACATCGACATCCAATGTTTAATTCTTGAAATCAAATAATAATAGTCCCAGTATAAACCAACAACAATTGAATTTCCATAACTGTTTGACATAATCCAATGTCATCAAAAACTCATAATCAGGCCCCATTTAATCACACACAGGTCTTCAACAATATAATCGACACAAATCCTAATTTGAAAGCAACATTTCACCAAAAAAAAGTGTAACTCTGAGCTTGAGTTTTCCTAAAAATAGAACATGTAAATAATTCCTTTAAAATAGTTTCCAACAATTGACAGAGCCAAAAGTACCCAAGGAAAAACAAAAATGCGTCGAGCTCAGCAGAACCAAGACATGCTCAACCAACCAGAACCAATTCGTGCTCAATAGACAAGAACACACATGTGATTTTTTTAAAAACTTTGATAGGAACAAGATCGTTCTAGGGTTTGACACAACAATAGATGGAATCACAATAAATAGGCCAAAAGGAGAGTCCTTGGATATGTATATAACCAATACCATTTTCTTTTCCAAACAAATTTATCCAGAGAGGAAATAACAAAGGCTTGATCAAGAGATGGTCTCCGAAGCTAGAGATATCTCAGGCTTCTTTTAAAACTTTATTGTAGAGAGGTAATGAGGGTTGGATCATTCAAAGGAGAGTCTTCGATAATACAAAGGGCCCGTTCTATTTAAAAATTTTTTTTTGTCACAGGGAAGTAACCCCAGGTAATTAAGTATAATCTTGGAAGAACAAAGAGCCCATGCTCAATTAAAATCATCACAGTCATTTAACCTATAACCCAAAATATTGAAAGTGAGGTTTACCAACATATCAGTCAACCACCTCCAACTATAACGAGAGAGACAAACTCTTATAAACACTATGGAAATAATTCTAGAGCACAACCTATGTCTACTCAACACATATACAGGCTTCCATTCAAAGTCATGGGCAATACAAAAATTCAACCGTGCAATGCTTTTGGCAAAGGTGACAGTGAAGTAAAGTCGGTAACAAAGAATAGCTTGGGGCTCGGCCAAACAAGAAAGAAAAATGCCACTGTATTCAGTTGAATTTAAACCTAGAGGAACAAAACAATAACAACAATCGAGACGAAAAGGGGTGACAACAACTAACCCAGACTGGTGGTAAAAACCCAAGAAAATAAAAACTTAGAGCTTGTTGCACCATTATCATATTTTCCATAGAGAACCAGAATAAAAATCCAAGATGAACGACATTTTATTTTAAACCAATAACCAATGCACAAGCTTTACAAAGCAATAAAATCTATTCCTTTCCTTTAAAATTCCAACATTCCAGAGTATTCATAGAGAAAACCGTAAGCACAACACTGTTACACAATCAAAACTCAAGAAAAACAAAAAACTCATGCAATCCTGAGCCAAMAAATTGATTCATAATACATAGGGACCATCATGGATGGAAAGCAAAGGAGCCATACTTGGAAAWWWTKTTTTGAGGGAAGAGTTGGATTGTGTTTTTCCTTTCAAAACCTGAAATCACAGAGTTTCCATAACCACCAGAGCCAAATGAAACTATGGCTAGGGTGACGGGCTCGAGGGTGGTTTGGAGTGATGTGCAATAAATGCATGTTGCKTCCTCACCCAACCCTATTAAATTTCAACATACGAGCCAATYCATTACCATAACATCAACCATTAATTCAACAACAATCCATTGCAATATCCATTGCATAGTGCGCCACCTGAAACATATAAAAAACTTTAACAAATACCATATGTTAAACACTACCATATATGATTTACATAAAATCTTTTAACCAAAGCGCATAGTATAGTATCTAGGTCCATCACCATTTAGTTGTCACCATTATATATACCTTAAGGTTTATATATAATCTCTTTTGCAATAACCTTAGGACTTATCCATATTTTTGGTTTTTTTCAATCTCCCATATCATCATATTATGCTTTTGCATAAAATCATGTATAAAATCATTAATTAATGTTAATTCATAACATAACACCTTCAAAACAAAATAATTCTTATATCCATAGCACTGCCTTGTACTATGTGTGACCATCAACAACATTTAGCAGTAATATATCAACCAACCATGTTGTCAAAAAGAGTGAAACCATGACTTGCATCATCAATTGTAGAATAATATGTAGGCATCATTATAACAACAACAAACATATAAGCATAACACATCCATCATAGCACCACTAGTCTACAAGGGGGTCCCACCTACTAGTTAATTATTATTATCATAAATAAATAATAGAGCCTAGCAATCATTTGCGGGGAGTATTTATCATTGCGATTTTAAGTGTCAACACACGTGTTGAGGTACCATAATGTACAATTGAATATGGAATCAAATATGTTTCAGATCGTGAGATAATCCTATAAGGCTATACTGATTCAGATTGGGACAGTAATGTCATGGACCATAAGAGTGCATTTGGATGTTGCTTTAGTTTGGGATCAACTATGATATCATGATTTAGCAGGAAGCATAATTGTGTTGCACTCAGTACAACTGAGGCATAATTTATAGCAACTTGTTCAACTAGCAGTGAAGCAGTGTGGCTTCAAAATATGCTTGCAAGATTGTTTGATCTCGAGTTAGACTTGTATCTGGTGTGACAAATAGAGTTGTGTGAAGTTGTTAGAGAACTCGGTGTTTTATGACAAGTCCAAGCATATCGAGATTAGGTACCATTATATCAGAGATATGGTGCAAAAGGGAGCAATGAAGCTCCAGTATGTTGCTATAGATGAGTAGATAGAAGATGTGTTGACCAAGCCTCTGTCAAGGGTGAAGTTTGTGTACTCCGGGGACAAGCTTGGTGTGGTCCAGAAGGACCTCCCTAGTAAGAGGGAGTGATGACTGACATATGCAATTCTTGGGGTAGTATCTTGCAGAGTGTGGAAGTAATGGGTGGTAATTTACAAGCACTTCAATGACTGTGGAACCAATCAACATGACCTCGCACAAGGTCAACAGATGTGAAGCCTTCAGGGTTGGCGAGTTTCCCAAATTTTCAAGCTAGAGGGCCAACCTGTGTGGTTGGAGGTGTTTCCTAGTCTTTGGATAGATGGGTAGTGTGTGCGCACTACATCACCTAAGCCTCGTGGTTAGATGCCCAGTCACTGTGGGTTGGATGCCTGGTGTGCCAACTAGAAGAACTAGCTCTAGGGATAATTGCCATATTCTGTGTGAGTTGGTGAGTTGCAATTGCCTAGACTCCATAAGGATTCGGTGGTAGCACAATTCTGTGTGTGAACTGGATCAAACTGAATAGTTTCCCAGGCTCCATAAGGATTGGGTAGTAGCACAGTTCTATGTGAATTGGCTAGTTTCCTATCTTTGGGTGAGCTATATGAAGTCTTATAATGACATAAGGTCCGAAAGGATGATGAGGTTGTTCCCACTAGAGAGATGATACAGGTGTTGATGAGGCCCAGATGCATGACTATGACATGACCATCAAATAGTCTATGTGTGTGACTATCACAGGGCCTGTGTGTCTATGATGACGATACTTGTGACATGATCTGTTTGATCATGAGATGGCCTGTGTGGCCATGCTACTTGTGACATGATTTGTTTGATCATGAGATAGCTTGTGTGGCTATGGTGATGCTACCTGTAGACTATTATGCAAGACCATGTGAGTCTTTCCCATGCCATGTGAGATGGATGGATGTGATTACATGAAAAACATCTTAGTTAATACCTCCCTAGCTAAGAGGGAGTGTTGATGTTTTGGTAGCTGCGGGAGGTATTAACCTCCAAGTGTAACCTTTGTACTTAGAATAGGATATTTCGGGAGTAAGAGAACCATTAAACATATGTGTGAAAACCATAGAAGAGAAGTCGGCCCAAGGAGAATAATAATAAAGTATTCGAAGGCTCCAGAAAGAAAAGTCGACCCCACTTGGAAAAGTCACTTGGACAGGCTAGTATAAATAATGAGGCACTTAGCTCATTTGGACACACTCACTCACTCATAAAATAGGGCGCAAGTTTAAGGAACAACTCTGACAACAACTAGGGCACAAGTCTAAGGAGCAAGATTGGCAGTTAGGGCACAAGTCTTTCTAGTATCTCCTTCTTGTGCACTTCTCTTAGTAAAGGTACACTATATTGGTATTGTGTTGTTGTTACATTAGTGATGTTTCTGGTTAGGGTTTATCTATTGGTTCTAGTGTGGACTTGCCAGAATAAATCTATTTAATAAAAGGTTATTGTGCTCAGGGGTGGCATATGTGAATGCCTATGGTTGGGTGACAATGACATGACATTGTCTATGGTTAAACAAGCATATCAAAATTTTAACAATATGTGCTTTCCTTAATTTAGATAGAAAGAGCATGCATTCTAGGCCCATGGGGGATGGGGGAGATGCCAGGCATTGCCCCCTCGACACCCACATGACCCAATCTTTGCTAAATTTTAATTAAAATCAAAACTAAAATTTAAAATTAAATTTTAATTTTTAAAATTTCATTTCATTAAAATTTCAAATTTTTTAAATTTAGTTTAATTTTAAAAATTAGTTTAATTTGGTTTAGTTTTAAAATTTTAAATTAAATTTTAAAATTTAGTTTGTTTTTTGTTTTAATTTTTTAATTTTAATTTAATTTATTTTTTAGTTGTTTAAATATTTTTTAATTTACTTTAATTTTGTGTTTTTATTTTTTTTAAAGGTTTCTATTTGATATTTTTATTTTTATTTTCTTTTAAATTGTATTTTAGTTATTATTATTTTTTTTAGATTTTATTTAAATTTTTTTTACAAAGGAAATTGTATTTTCAAGGTTTTTTTTTTTTCAATTTTTTGGTTTTAAATTATGTTTTAAGGGTTATTTTAAATTTTTTTCCCATACCGAAATTTATATTTTATTTTTTTTAAAGTTCATATTTTATTTTTTTTAATCAAAAATCACAATTTATATTATTTTTCATTTTTTTTTGAATTTCCTTTTTTTTGTTTTTTTCCTTATATTAAAGAATTTGTTTGGGGTATTTTTTCCCATTTTAATTATTTTTTTAATATAAATTATTAAAAAAAATAAAATTATTTGATAAATAAATGATCAATTTATAACAATTTTATATTTAGGAGTCAATTTTACGTGTTTTATTTGTGGTGGTGCCAATGGTCAAGGCTACAATTTCAATTAGGTCATAGTTTTGACTAAAACAAAGTTGTGCTAGTGGTCAAGGCCACAGTTCCAATTAGGTCATAGTTTTAACTAAAAAAAAATTTGGTGTCACTAATCAAGGGCATAGTTTCAATTAGTGTTGTTGAGAAAACACCCTACGGACTAGCAAATAGAGTTCAGACTTTGCATGCAGATTTGACCGAATAGAAATTACTTTCTACCTACATCCCTAGATTTAAATCCCCTTTTCTCAGTAAATGCATGGAAAGATCCACCTACCTTGTTACCGACATTTGATGTTGATCCTCCATTGTGCTTGATTACTTGTTCACAATGCTCCTTCCAAAGATGACCTGCACTCAAGACAAACAACAACTATGCATGCATGCTACTTCTATACTAACGGGTTAGAAATCCAACATAAACTAATCAAACCATAAAAAGTTCATGAATTGGGATGGGAAAAAAATTCTCTTTATTACTTAAAATGAGTCAACTTACAAAAGTTGAGATCATCCACCGCTCCTTGAACCTAATCCTGGGCTCCTCTTCTTCTGCCCTTCAACTGCTTTGCTTTAAATCTCCTTTGGCATTAGGAAAGGCTGGGACAATGGAATATGTAAATGGGCAGAGTTTCTTTGCTATATTTTTTCCTCCTCCAAATGGTACCCCTACCCCTTCTTTTATAGGCTAGAAGGAGCTAGGTTTTTGGACGAACCCTCGGCCATGCATGGCTGGGAGTTTCAGTTAACTCACCCATATCTTTCTCACCCATATCTTTTTGTTCCGTCGAAAACTTTCCTTTTTTTGGTGCTTTTGTAGGTACACGCGGGCTATTGTGAGTCAGCCAACGTGTACACGTGTGCAGTAATGGGTTAGGGCGCGTGGGCCTTTACACAAGAGGATTTTCAAAGAGTTGTTCAGCAGAGTTTTGGAAAAGAAGGGATATGAGTTGGCCTAATGCCAGGTAAGCATGTGTGGTGCAATTTAGGGTTATAACAGATGCCCCCTAATGTGTGAGGTTAGAAGAGCATCTGATGGCCGAAATACATTACCAATCTTTACTGATGTGCCGAATGATTGAGCCCAAGGATCAGGAACCAGGAGGCGTCGTCTGCAAAATAAAAAATGTCTCACTGAGGCGAGCATACCCATGCTCGGGATAAAATAGAACCATGGATACCAATCAAATAGACTGTAGATCCATGTCAAATAATTATAAAGAGTAGCCACGAACAATACACAGCGGAGCTACATCTCGAAATCAGAAAGATATACATATAGAGTATCCATCTTCTAGAAGATGATTCGGCCTGATGGCTGGACTTCAGAGCTCAAGAAACAACTTCAAAATATTCCAAAACTCAAGTAAGAGTGTAATATGAGTGTACGACTACACTACCCAGAGGTCTTCGACGGCTCATCGGTCATGGACTTGGTAATCTTGATGGTCGGACTGAAGGCTTCAGTGATTTCAAACAAGGACTTGATTAGATGTTCAGGATGGCCGGGTATGCGGACATGAGACATTTTGCAGAGGGGACGACTCAGGCTTAGTGACAAACTTCCCTTGGACAATAGCAAGACAAGTGATGAGACTCAAGCAGCATATATGTTAATCATAAGTCTACGAAGTAGGAGGCAACGCAAACTCTCCATATGTTTGGAAGAATAACCAAACGGTGGAGGACACAACTCTATATAGCAAGAAAATCTTCCTAAGGTTGTACTACATCCCATAGTATGATGATCAAACGGACATATGTGCTTTATCCAAGGGTGACTCATTATGTTGCTAATAAAGAAAATACTTTTCCCATCCTCGTTTTGGGGTATATTTGATTTTTTTTGTTCTTTTTTATAATTTTGGAAAAAGAATAAAGGAATATTACGTTACAATGGAGGAATGAGTATTGTAAACATACAAGCTCAAGGCACAAGGACAAGACTGTTGTTCTGGAAAATGATACTCGGGAAAAATCCTCCAGCGGCCAAAGGTGTTAAGACGCAGAAGCAAACTGTCACAACGTTGTTGGATAAGGTATGCAAATGCAGTTAATAAACACACAATGGTAATGTACTTCGATGTAAGTTTAATGAGCCCAAAGAAGGTATTCTCAGTGGTTTTTCATATTTAGAGAGTCTGAAAAAAAATAAAAGGAGACTCCATTGGGGTAACTTTTTCGAAGATAGTCTAGTCGATTCGAAAAAGGGATAAACTAGCACCGATTAGACGTCGATTCAAAACCATTTTAACGAGTGTGACAAGGACAAGATCACTCGGCTATTTTTTCACTTTTAAGGAGTCTGAAAAAAGCTTA
>SNQJ01S0081003.1:34338-50315 GCA_010110895.2 Picea sitchensis | reverse complement strand
GGTTGAGGTACATGTTGGGTACATGGTTGAGACAAGTAGTTGATGAGTTGGCACATACATGAGGTGTATAGTTGATAATGTTGGTACTTCTTGATGAGTGATAGTTTATGTGTATTTGATGCATGATTGGTACATATTTGGTGCATGGTTGATGCAATCGTTGATGGTACATGTTGATTACGGGTTGTTTGGTATAGGTTGTTACATGTTGTTTGGTGTAGGTTGATTGGTACAGGTTTACAACAACATATCTCACAGGGATAGTGTGACAGTGGTTCCATCATTATACTTCTATGATAGGACAATTGGATAGGGCAAGAATAGATGGTTGTAGCCACCTTCCAGTTTTAGCCGGAGAACATAGGGTGTTGTAGCCTCCTTCTGGTTGTAGCCAGAGAATTGGGGAGTTTGAGCTTCCCTAAAGTTGTAGCCTAAGAAACTAGGGGGTTGAAGCATCCTTCTAGTTGCAGCTAGAAAACAAAGGAGGTTGGTGCTTCCAATGAATGTAATTCTTAAAGACATATAAGAAAAATCATTCTGTGGTTTTCTCCCGCTTTGGGTTTCCACGTAAAAACACTGGTGTACTGTGTATGTGTATGATTGCTCATTTGTTCATTGTTTATTTACTATGAAACTATTGGATGATAATGCTACATTGATATATCAATTTCATTTTATGGTAAAAAGGATTAAATTTCTCTATTACTGATTCACCCTCCCTCTTAGTAATCCAACAACACAGACAACAAAAATTCTGATGGAGTGTCTCCTTTTCATTTTCTTGCTGATGCACCTTTTGTATCTTTGCTCGTTGCAGTTATGTGGCCGGTTGTAAATGATTCTGTTGGAATCTCAGAAGTCTTGATTAGAGATTTGTTTAACCATTCTTGAATATAATCCCTTAAAGGAGAAACTATTACTTCCTTCTTGACATTGATATTAAATAATTCACTTTCAATTTCTCTATGGTAAATATAAAGTTTTTAATGTAGTCATGATGTATTCTTTCTATTTGTATATTCCACAAGATAATTTTCAATGTCATCATAAGTATATTCCACCATACTATCAAATTTTTCTGCTGATAATGTTTTCAAGGTTTCTACTTGCTCCTCGAACTACTATCTAGTCACGGGCATCAAATTTGATATCAAGTTTGGATCTGCCACTTCAGTAGTAGTACCTGCAATATCTAACCCAATAAATTTTGAATATGCCTCAATGTTTTTGCGTGATAATTCATTAAATGGACTTAATAATCCTCTTAATGCATTAATCCTTTCAATCCAACACACTTTCAATTGTTTCATGCGGCTTTGAGAAGGAACATATTCTTGTTTTCTCCTTTGTTCTGTCATTGCCGAGACTTTTGCAATGAACATGGAAACCCTGCTTGTAAGAAATCCTTCATCATTTTTTAAATATGCATTCAAATATTCTTTTGTATTTTCTATTATAAACCCAAGAGAAGAAAATCTTTTTTCCTAGTCCCATATATCTAAAATAAGTGACATTCTTTTCTTTATATTTTCCTCCACGAAATTTCTAGTAGCAGTGAGTAATCTTGAGATTCCTTTCACTCTTAAACTTGAATCAGGGGTTCTTTTAATAATTATTTAAGGTTGAACCATAGAAATAGGAATGGCCAATATAGGTGGAGGCATAAAATTTTCTTCCAATTCTCTGATTCTGTCCTTAAGCCTGCGATTTTCTTCCTCCATATCGACTATTGAGATATCTAGTGCATCCCCTGCAACCTTATGAATTGAATATAATTTTGATGGAAGAATATCTCTGAGATCAATGGTTAAACGAGATTTTCCCTTTTTATTCTTCGAAGTTCTTTAAAAAATTATTTTCTTTGAAGACTTATCGAATAATGAATTATGTACAGAAAATGTTTCTTCATTAGAAAATACTTCATCCTAGACAATAAGCGAGGAAACAAACTGTATATTCTCTTGTACTCGTTCCTCTTCATCCAAGAACTGGATATTTTCAATATCGACATCTAAATCCACATCATCAAGCGAAATATCATTTTTAGGTATGTTTTGTTCTTCTCCTCCCTATTGAGAATTAATTCTTTTCCTTTTCCTTTTCGCTTTCAATTTATGAGGTTTTTCTAAATTTCCTTGAGGAGGATTTTTCTCTCCATCATCGCCTTAAGTATTATTTGAGGGTTTTCTTTGTTGAGACACTGTAGAATGAAGATTCAATTTAGGCAAACCACTCCTATGAGAAACAATGGGAGACTGGGCACTTCTTTCCCCTGAGGGTTTCCCTCTTTTCTTACAATGCTCTGTAGTACTCACTATGGTCTCTATATCACCAAATTTTTCGTTAGTATCTTGAATAGGAAGGTCATGACTGTCACCTTCTTCTTCTCCAAATATAAGGGTATTAAATAATGCATGAATCAGTCTGAATGATATCATATGGTTATTAAAAAGGTGGTTAGGATCAAACCCCTTGATTTCTTCTGCAATTTTTAGATTATACTGGTCAAAATATGAAGCATTTTCATCAATCTTATAAATTCCTCTCAACAAAAATTCACCGACTTTCCAAGGAAAAGGAATTAACTATTTTTTCCTTTTTTCATAAAAAACATGGAACCATAATTTATATTGCCTTGCTACCTCTATAACGAATAGTTTATTCGACACATAATAAGGAAGGAAGATAGGTTTTTCATGAGAACATAAAATCCTGATGATGTTATAATCATCCATTTTCTATAGAACTCCCTTTGTATTTTGAAAATTATATGATTCCAATGAAAGTCTAGAAGTATCCTCTCCAAAGATAAATTTATTGAATTTACACACAAAATCATTATATACTTCATAAAAGTAGTGAGTAACCTTTTGTCTCCAGAGAGAGTGATACCGCATAGTCATAGGGTCGACCTTTGAATTTACCCTCTTTCCAATATTTGGGCCTTTAAAAATATGGCAGTATGTAATGGAAAATATCAGATAAGAAGCCATGTAGAATTTCTTCTCATTTTAAAAAATCATTAATTGTGCAAAAAATTCATTAGATATAATCTTCGCCCAATCGAAGATAACATTTTTGTGAACAATAAAATATAGAATATATAGAGCTAGTCGAGGGATAATGGCTATCAAATCTTGACTAGTGATTCTTGTAAAAAGCCAAGAATTTTTTTAATAAGAGTATTTCAAAGAACCGACCTGAATGCTTGATAAGTCTTGTGGTATTGCTGTAGGGTCTTGCAAATATTCCTACAGGAGCTCTATTCCATTATTTCTTCCTTTCATAAAATTTCTAGCTTCGTCTCCTTTGTATGTTATATTTGGCTCTGGTAATTTCAACATTTTCTTGAAGACTGAAGGCGCTAATGAAATAGGGGAGCCACTATGTAGTGGAATTGTCCTTTTGTTTTGAACAAATTTGTCTATGCACCAAGTGATGATATATTTGTAGTCAAAACATTTAGGCACACAACCAACCAGGGCTATTCCTGATGTCCAAAATTTATTTTTGTCTCTTTCTGGTGATATTGAATAATACCAATATGATCTTGACCAGTGGTAATTGTGATCTTATCTAGAAAACAGATTCAAAGTATCCCCACATAATTGTTTCTTTCTCTCGATCATCTTTTCCAAGTTGATGAAATATTCATAATACTGGTTAGAACAATGATAAAATCTCGTTCAATAATACTTGAATCCTATTTTCAATGGAAGAGTTAATATGGAATAAATGTAATGCACTCAAGAAAAATGTCATTAATATCAAGATTTTCAAAATTCAATTTTAGCAATTAAGTCCATAATATCAACATTAAATTTATCTCAAGAAATGTGAAATAAATGAGACACATCATGGCGGGGAGTCGGGGTGGAATAAATATTCACATGAAACCACAATTCCACCAACTTGCAAACCCGTTGTGAAAGGAAAAATGGTTAAGTGTTGATACCTCTCGGACGAAATTACAAGAAAGGAAAGATACATAATTACGAGTCTGCGAGTCCACAAGCCCACGATGAAATAAAAAGGAACTAAGTGTTGGAAGTGAGTTTATGGAAGGAACACATATATACCATGAGTTCGGAAGTCCTCCAACCTACTAATCCATGAATATAATAAAGTGACTAAGTAGGGAATAAAAATGTAGGCTACGAAAAAGAGAAGTGAAAATGGTAGGACACAAAAATAATGTAGGATCACAACAAACTTAGAAGAAGAACTTTTATATAAAAAAGAGTGAAAGAAAAGAAAGATATAGAGGTCAACAAAACCATAGATCCTTCCATGACCTCGACATTGGTTCATTTCATGATGACTTCAAAATTTGGAGCTAATTCATGGTTCTAGTCTAAGTTTCGGTTGGGTTGACATAGGATCAAGCATGTGATTGGACCCCTAGATCGTTTGATGGCGACATCAAATTTCAGTGTCGTTTCGGGGTTCTAGTTCTAGTCTGGTCAGGTTAACAGAGGATAAGGAATTTGATGGGATGGCATATGATGATGATAAGCTAATTTAATTAAATTCCAATCGATCCATATGGATGATGATATTGTTTATTAAAAGGGGGGTGTTGGTGATGCACATGATATTTTTATGTCAGATGGGGAATTTAAATCCTTCCAGTGTAGCAGACATGCCTCTCCTGAGGTGGATCTAGGATCGTTAGATCAACAATTGGGTGACAATCGTAAGCTCATGGAATCCAAGAAGGGTAGAAGTTGTTGGAGATACTTCACACACACCTATGATTTATTTTTCCTAAGGTTTTCCATATGTTTATTAGTCATTATTCACTCTCCTATAGTTGAGGCAGAATATTCCTCTAGGAGAATATTCTCTTCACTTCACACTTCAGTTTGATCAGTTGAGTGGAGTCTAGATGCCACATTGGGATTATCACCATGAAACATTGGGATCATCACCAAATAATGTGCATTTTCCTTGGGATCATCACTAGACTAGCACATTACTCATGATTCCCTGATCTCGTCCTCAATCCACTCTATTTCAGTCAGTTAACTAAAGAATGAGAGACTAGTTAACTCAGACTAGGTGGCAATTCACTCCCTTAACTGCCTGAGAGACTATATTAGGTGGTAGTTTACTCCCGTAACTACTAGTGTGTGTCCAGATCACGCTAGATCACCACTATGGTGCATTGGATTCTCCTCCAGTTCACATTAGTTGAGTTATACAAAGTATATCATGTGTAAATTATCATTCATTTGGTTAATGATAATTCTTCTATTCTTTCTCTCCTATTTCTCTTTTCTCATATTTTATCTACAAATTGTGTATGTCATTTTCTAGCTAGATCTATTATGTGCAACTTCAACACATTTAAAACAATGTTAATAGGGTTGTTGGCAAGGGGAACATATCTTTGGGTGATTATTTTTCACATTTATCATCGTATGCAACCAAAAAGGTCTTGGAAGGGATCATTGGCTCACATTCTCTTCATGTAGGGTCTACTCCTCCTTTGGTGGAAAATAATTTCTTCCAGGTGAAAACGTGGCTAAGTCTGGTTCATGTCCTGCTCAACATCCAAAGGAACTGAAAATTAGGTGTTGTAAGGTGAAGGAGTGAAAACAAATGGTGGTGGGGGTCGATGTGGCCATAGGGGCCATCCCCGAGCTATTAGGTAGAAAAAAAGTAGGCCAATTCTATAGGAAAAATGTAAGTTCTTTGGCACTTCAATAACGAATAGATGAAAATTGGTCCAAGATTTTAGGCTATCGACCAGAGTTCCATATACTTTCGTGAGGGTGGAATTTTTTTATATTCAAATCTAAGGTGGATTTAGAGTGGATTTTTAGTAGAGTGTGGGGATGGGGTCCCTCAAGCCTCATTCTCAAATAATGGGATGTAAACTTTGATCCATATCATGACCCACTTGCTCCAGCTAAAGTGTGGGATATTCTACTCAACCTTCCATTAACATTCTGGAAAAATAATATGCTAAAATCTATTGTAAACAAGATGGGGGATTTTTGTAGCTTCGATCCTGAATGGGAATAAAAAATGGATAAAATATGGACGTGGTTATAGATTGAGGTGGACCCATGAGAAGGATTAGTGGAAGAGATAAAATTAGTCTACGATATATTTTCTTGGAGTCAGAGAGTAGACTATTAGAGGGTTCCATTTCGTTGCTATGGGTTTCATCAGGTTGTGTTGGCAACAATAATATAATTTCTATTGTTCACAAGCTGCCTACACAGGGTCTCTATTTTTTTTTATTATTCGCCATGAGAATTCTTACTAAACAACACTTGTCACTTTTTGCTTTCTACATATCTTCCTTTCTATTTTTGTTTTCATGACTGTAAGCATGAAAACTCGCTGCTGGAATTCACACCTTGTTTCAATTTTTGATCAAAGGATAACTGTTCATATGGTCTATTGTCGAATTGTCGTATTTTGCTATGAACATGATTATTTTCCTTGTTTATAACCCCTTGGTCCTAAACGTGCCTTTGTTACATAAGTGAAAAACCTCCATGCATCAATATTCGATTAATATTAATGGGGTTTTGATTCATAATTTTTTTTATTCAATGTTTATTTGATACATTTACCTTGTAATCAAGTCATGAATATGCGTTCTATGGTTTTCAAGTTCTTACATCCTTATACGTACTCATATGTCAAGGTGTCATGTGAAGTACAATGAAATATTACTGCTCTATATGGCCTCAGGATTCATGATCTCATTCCCACGCATGGTGATTAACACTTCTGCCTACCATTTTGAACTGTCATTGCATTGTTTTGTGGAAACTCGGGGCTATGACTCTGTGTTTTCTTATCAAACCCTACGTTCGATTTCGGTGTTGATTCCTTTCTGTTCGCCATGGCTCCAGTGGTAAGGATTGAGCCCAATGGAATCCAAACCTTGTTATTGTATGAAAACGCCAGAGACGACTTAGAAAGGAATGGCTGGCGTTTGTTTATTGAAAGTTTAAGGGTTTCAATTTGAGAGTTTCCCAAGAGTTTGCATTGACCTTCGACGGTTGCAGAGAAAAGATAGGTGACTTGCAGCTGGAGGTGACTGAAGAATTTTTAAGCCAAGCTACAGGTTTACCAGCTGTTGACCAAAAGTGGTTCAAGAACACAAAGGTTGAAGAGGTCCCCTGGACTTTGTTGTTCACCTCACGGAAAATTACTAGCTGCGACCGAGGTATGCCTGTCTTAGCTTTAAAATCTAGGTGGCTTGATCTTCTTGCTATTGTGAAATAGTTTATTACATGTGAAGGGAGATTTGGGTTAGTTTTCCTGTATCACCTGCGATTGCTTATGAGTTTCATTGAATTCCCGTTGAACATGCCCTACTTCCTCCTTAGAAGTCTGTACAATATGGGAAAGCAGTTTAGGAAGTAGAAGTCTGATTCTAGCTTGTTCCATCATGGTTTAATCAAAATTATCATTGTGCATCAGTTGCAATTAAACAACGACTGTTGGGATTCTTTTGTGTTACAAAATGACTTTGGTAATAGTGAGTTGGGACAGGTTGATAAGCCTGTTATCATAGAAACCCTTTTGAAACCTACCACCTCTCCTCCACCACGCTTGCCCTATGATCCTGTCTCTAATTTGGAACCCTCGACCTACCCTGATGCTACTCAACCAGACACTCAACCGGATTCGCACCCAAAGAGTTGCACGAAAATTGTTAAAAAATCCACAGGGAAGAAGTTTAAGGGCAACGTCGATGTTAATTATAAGAGTAAAAGAGTCGGTCATTGGATTTCACGATGTGCTCGAAACAAACCCAAACCCTTTCCAGACACACAAAACACAATTGAGGTAAGTGAAGACTCGGATTCAGAAATTGAAAGGTTCTTGGCCAAAGAGTATCCATATTCATATGGACTTTTCCCTAACAGACCCTACGATTATGTTAGCAACTTGCCTCCATGTCTAAAGGATAATCCTGATTTTCCTGGCATTCGATTCTGTGATGAACCTACATGTCAAATGGATGATTCTCCAGCTATTAATGCTATCAATGCCAATGCATAGTCCCTACAGCCACAGTGTAATGAGTGTCGATCCTGGATCAACCAGTATTATATGGATGTGCCTATACTACAGTCCTGACTTAAATCTTTGAAAGACCAGGTGGATTCGTTGACAAATGAGAATAGTAGGCTCCAATCCATAGCTCAAGCAAAGGACAAATGCCTAAAAACTACAGGTTCTATTATCTCTAAGAATGTAGAGGTAGCGACAACGATAGTAAATTCCAAGATTGCTTGATATGGTTTTAATCCCTTTATTTGAGGTATGATCTTTTTTAAGTTTAGCATGATTTTGTCTTTCTCAATTTAGGATACATGATTTGTTTGCATAGATTACTTTTTAGTTTGTTTTGTTTGATTGAATAAAATATGATTGTAGTTATAAGTATAACTAGCTACAGAATCGTAAGATTCTGTAGCCAGTTAGAAAAAAATCGAATTGCTTGTTTTGATAATTGAAAATACATCTAAAATATTTTTATTTTTATTTGTTTTCAGGAACTCATGGTTCTCAAAGAGATATGAAGAACTGTTGGGATCTCCCAACCATACCATCTTTATGTTTTTAGTAAATATATTAGGCTGTTAGTTTTTGATATCAAGCAAAATCTGGGAGGTTGCATCCCCCACATTTTTGGAACAGATTTGATGTTATCAACATGAAACATTTTGTTCTTGGAACCTATATGAGAATGTTATGTTTTAAACATGAGATCATCTCTGCCTGGGGAAAGACTATGGTTTTTTCATTTACAGACTTGAATGAAATATAATACTGGTTACATTTTTAGCTTTTCCATATTGTGGTTTTATTCCAGTTATGATTGTTTCAATTTGCAATTAGATTGTGATTGCTTTTGCTGTCATGGTTTACTACAAGTTGGAATGATAAAAATTTACATGTTATCCATGTTTTATGTTCCAGATTTAACACACAACAATCATTTTGTTCACACTTAGATTAAGAGATTTATCTTCATCATTTGTTGAACATTTATACACAAGTTCTCACAACAAGATTTATCTTAATGTGGCTTCTTGTGAAATTATGAGATTGCTGTGATCACATCTCTTATATGTTTTATCATTCGAATTCCATTATCGCTGCTTCACATTTATGAGAAGCAATTGTAGGATCTGTTGCGGGTTTACCTCATCAGACAGGAAGATTGAATTGCTACACACTGAACAAATATCAGATGCAGCAACAAGTCAATTTGTTAGTTTGATTTCATTAGTTTAATCAATACAGAAATTTCCTCCAATTAAAACATATTCTACTAGCTGTTATTTCTATTTTCAATTAGACAGTTTGATATTTCATTTCTAGAATGTAAACAGATTAAACAATAGTTTTACTGTTGTTTAAAAAATCAAATTATATTCGATTTTAGCGGATTTAGATTAAAATTTGTATTGTGTACATATTATATATATATCTTAGAAATAGAATCAGTTGTATATATTATACATATAATAAGTAGAGTTATTTTATAAATATTAGTCAGTTAAACTGTAAATATATATTAGATCTATATATATTTTTCAGTGAGTGTTATTCATCAAGTTATTGTATTTTCTTTAGTTTTGTTTTTTTTACTTTCTTTAGGACTTAGATCGATTAACGGAGCCACTAAACCCGTCGGAGTGGATCAATCCAAATGGCTTGGGTTAATTAGACAACCCCGGACCAGATTAACTCCTCCAGTTGATGAGCGGTCAATTTCGCCCATCAACAAATGGCGGGAGAAGGAGGGCCTGAAAACTATTAATGGCATGAGGAGGTTGCAAGACTCCTCCACCACCTACCCTCTCACCTATAGTGACTAGAAGTTGTTCAGATGACAACATTGTTCCTCAAGCAGCAACCACATCAAACAATGATCAATGGATCATAGTTGAACCAATAACTCCAAATCCTACGGGTGGTGATATACAAGAGATTGTTCGGCAATCTCTCATTAGAACACACAGTTCCTTAGCCCATATAAGACAACCAAACCGACCTTTGAATCAACCATTAGACTTCTATGATATCAGAGAACAACTTGGAGGTACTAACCTTACCTTAAACCCTACCGATTCAATCCTCACTCCTACAGCAGGAGGATCTGGTATACCACCATCACCACCTCCTTCATCTCCTTCTTCTTCTGGAGAAGAATCCTCTGACAAAGGCAATTCCTCATCTCAGCCTTCGACACCACCCACACCTATGGCCAACCTGAATAATCTCGCCAGACCCTGGCTCAACCAAGATACAGTGGCCATACCTGGGCCTCAACATCCTTTACCCAAACACCTAGAGAAATGGCTCCCTAAATTTGACCCAGACTCCAAACAGATCGCTGAAGATCACATCAAAAAGTTTATGTTATCCATTAGACTCTATAGTGTTGAGAAAAAAGACGTGGTCTGTAGATTGTTTCCCTACACCTTTGAGGTCAATGCCTCTACCTGGTACTTCACCCAACAGCCCCACACCATCGTGTCATGGGAGAAATTTGAATCCTGTTTCCTTGAGAAGTTAGGAGACGACAAGTTTCCTGAAGTTCTAGTCATGGAGATTTATAGTTTAAGAATGAACCCCAAAGAAAAGATCAAAGACTTTAATAAAATGTTCTTGACATTAAAGAACCGAATCCCTACGGATTCGATGCCTGCCGAGAATCTTATTATCACATATTATACGAAAGCCTTACATCAAAACATAGACATTTAGGTAAAGAGATCCAAGAAAGCCACGTTGTTAGAAGCCTTCGAAGAGGCCAGTCAGATCGAGAAAGACATTCTCAGTTTAAAAGACACTACTAGCAACGAGATAGAGACTAGTTCATCTTCCAAAAAGAAAATCGAAATCCTCCCTAGACCTTCCCAAAACAAAGCTCAACCTGAAAGCTCAGATTTAGAAAACTTACAGAAAGTCATTCAAAAAATGTCCAACCAAGTTATAGATTTGAAAAGGACGGCTGAAGAAGCTTCTTCGAGAAAAGGGCCTTACAAACCCCCTTTTAGGAAGCCTTTTCCCACTAACCAGCCTAATTCAAATACTGAAGGCCTAAATCTAGAAAGCCTGCAATTTGCTATTCAAACGATCCTCGAAGCACACGATAATTTGATTCCTCCTGATATTGCTGAAGAAGTAGAGGAACAAGAGACAGTGGAAGAAGATGAATCCTCTCCGAACATTTTTGGACATTTTTCAGATAGCATTTTTCAAGCTAATTTCAAAACAGTGCATCCTTACAATACTAGGAGCAAGACAACAAATAAGCCTTCTTCTGAAATCACTACGACATTGCCTCCAAAATAGTCTAAATCGATTGAGACTAAATAGAATTCAGTAAACCCAAGTTTAGGTTATGATTTGGTTGAATATCTAAAGAAGCTTAGGGCTAACATTTCTGTTTATGAATTCTTAAAATTCCCTTTTCTTCTGCAAAAAATGCTACAAAATATTGCAGAGAACAACAAAAAAGGTGTTCAAAACAAACCCAAAATTCCTCAGAAGGCCTCAGCCAAAACTACATCCGAGCCTCACGATAAAAGAGACCTTCCTGTAAATAATGTAGATAAGCCAGTTTCTGAGGCTGCGAGTAAAAAGCAACAAGCTTCCATTGTTAATACTCGCAGAAATGTCCCTCCATTTTTGTTAACTTTTGAAATTTTAAATAGGAATGTGCATAACTGCATGGTAGATTCAGGTGCGTCATCTAACATAATGCCTTGGTCTGTTTGTCAAAAGATTAATGCCAAAGTTCAACCATCCAGCTTGAAAATTATCCAGCTTGATCGAACTAGTGTTAAAGTGATAGGTGAATTAAGAAATGTGCTTATAAGATTATCGTCTAATCCCAAAGTTCATCAAGTGATTGATATTATTGTTGTAGATATGCCATAAGTTTATGGTCTGTTTTTAAGCAGAGACTGGTTAGAACAACTACACGACTATTTTGCGACGAATTGGTCTCACTTGTGGCTGCCCGAGAATGGAAAGCCCAACATAATCAAGGTAAATCGTGAACGTTATCTGAAGTTCACAGTGATTGATTTAAATGATCCCAATGAACCATTCACTCCTTCTGCCGATTTGCCCGAATACATGGGATGGATACTTTTTTCGGTAATTTCATGGATGAAACTTCCACTATCACTAACCCAGAACAACAGTCTGAAATTTTGACATATACACAGCCAACAACTTCTTCTCAGTGGACACATGCAACAAACAAAAATCAAATATGGTCTCTGTACTTTGATGGGTCAAAATCCAAGGAAGGGGCTGGTGCAGGCTGCGTGATCATCCATCCAGCAGGTAACAAGACTCTGATTGCTTGCAGGTTAGAATTCGAATGTACGAACAATACAACCGAATATGAGGCACTCCTGCAAGGCCTCAAAAAAGCATTAGATATGAACATTCAAAATTTGACTGTCTTTGGTGATTCAGAAATCATGGTTAGACAAGTAAAAAATTCTATCCACTGTTTATATCCGCACCTTAAAAGCTACCAAACTGAGGTATGGAATTTAATGAACAAGTTCTCCGCATTTAACATAAATTCTATTCCTAGATTGAATAATTCTGAAGCCGATTTGATAGCTAACGTCGCTTCAAAACTTTTTTCTGCAGAAGGCTTATCTATGAATGCATTTTCCGTTGAACTGTTGTTCAGAGCGTCCATCCCAGACAACATCACGAATTGGAGAGTCTTCGATGATGATCAACAGATTATAAGTTTTCTGCATATGGAAGAAACTTTCCAGGGCACAGTGATCGACGAAGGTACCCATGACGAAAATATTCGTGACTTTATGGTAATACCAGATCCAAGATCTCCAGAATCTTTATTAGACATGGTAAACTCTATCCCAAAATCTGTAGTTAGACTTGAAAATTTTTATGATCTTCATGACAATTTCAGAAAATCAGTGAATTGTAAAACGAATAGTTCCTCTTTGACACATGAAAAGGTAAATTTGGGAACTAAAGACAACCCACAGTGCATCAATTTAGGGGTGGGGTGTTCTAAGCAAGAAAAAGTAGCGTTTATTAAGTTGTTTAAGGAATTCAAAGATGTTTTTTCCTGGACGTATGACGACCTGAAAACCTTTGATCCTAATATCATACAACACATTATCCCTATGAAACCCCAAACCCAACCTTTTAAACAAAAGTTAAGGAAGATGCACCCAAAACTGGAACCAACGGTCAAGAAGGAATTAAATAAACTCCTGAACGCTAATATAATTTTCCCAGTCAGGCACACACAATGGGTCTCTAATCTTGTCCCTGTTAGAAAGAAGAGTGGTGAAATTCGACTATGTGTTGATTTCTGAAATCTTAACCGAGCGTCTGATAAAGACAACTACCCTGTCCCTCCCATGGAACAGATCCTTCAATAGGTATATGGTTCTGAAAGATTATCCTTGTTGGATGGTTTTTCAGGGTATAACCAAGTCCTGATGTCCTCTCCAGACCAACTCAAAACCACCTTCCACACTCCATGGGGCACCTACGCTTATAGAAAGATGCCCTTTGGACTCATAAATGCCGGGGCCACTTTCCAGAGAGCGATGGACATCACTTTCCGAGGCTTAATAAATCAATCTATCATAGTTTACCTAGATGACATCACTGTCTTCTCGAAAAATAAAGAAGATCATCTAGCTCATTTAAGATCCGTTCTACAACGATGTCGTAAGTACGACATTTCTTTGAATCCAAAAAAATCTATCTTCACAATAGAACAAGGTAAACTCCTTGGATTTATTGTATCGAGCGAAGGGATGATTATCAACCCTAAAAGAACTCAAGTCATTTCGAAACTGCCTCCTCCCTCGTCAAAAAAGTCCATGCAATCTTTCTTAGGTCAGATAAACTTTGTTAGGAGATTTGTCCCCAACTTTTCAGAAATGGTGAGACCATTACAAAACCTAATAAAAAAGGATGTACAATACCATTGGGGACCTTTAGAAAGTCAAGCTTTTGATTCAATAAAAAAGGCCATAATAGACGCTCCTTCTCTAATGAGTCCCGAATTTTCACAAGACTTCACCCTCTACACGTTTTCCTCTGATCGTTCATACGTTTCCGTCCTAACTTAAAAGAACACTGAAAACAACAAAGTCCCAATTGCCTTTATGAGCTCAGCTTTCAAGGGGGAGGAACTTAATTACCCAGTAGTAGATCAACAAGCCTATGTTATTTTCAAAGCAGTAAAGCACTTCCGATCTTATCTATTGAAATCCAGGACGAAAATCATTGTCCCTTACCCGGCTGTCAGAAATATGTTAGTACAGAAAGAACTAGGCGAAAAAAGGGCAAACTGGGTCACATCCTTGCAAGAGTATGACATAGAAATCACCTTATCACAAATCGTAAGAGGCCAAGGGTTATGCAAATTGGTCGCTGATTCAGCTATAGGACAACAAGAGGAAAATGATATGTTGAATCCTAGACAACACTATCAAAATCAAATCTGCTGTGCACAAAACCCTGTTTGTCCTTGGTACGATGACATAAAATTTTGTCTTATACATGGATCAAATCCCCATCACCTAGATCCCACAAAAAGGAGAGAACTAAGATTAAAATCTGCTTCTTTTCAGCTGATTAATGGTATTTTGTTTCATCAAAATTTTGATGGAGTACTAATGCACTGTCTTGAGAAAGATGAAGCAGAAAACGTCTTATTGGAATTGCATGCAAGAGAAGCTGGTGGGAATTTTGGTGGAGACACCACTGCCCATAAAATATTAAGAGCAGGTTATTACTGGCCTTCCATTTTTAAATATGCTCATGCTTTATGTCGCAAGTGTGTAATTTGTCAAAAAGCATCCGGACGGATACAGAAACCAACGTTCCCTTTGCAACCATTTTCAGTAGACTCCCCTTTTCAACAGTGGGGTCTAGATATTATAGGCCCAATCAATCTGCCATCCTTGCAGCAACATAAATATATTATAACAGCCATAGATTACTTCACCAGGTGGTCTGAGGCTGCCCCATTAAAAGCTGTAAATACCAGCCAGGTGATATCCTTCTTGAATTCAAATATTATTACTCGTTTCGGTATCCCTGAATGCCTGGTATTTGATAATTCTTCTTATTTTTCATCTCTTGAAATGAGTGATTTCGCTCTAGAAAAAGGAATTGAATTAAAGTATTCTACCAGCTATTACCCCCAAGGCAACGGTTTGGCAGAATCAACTAATAAAAATTTGATCAAAATTATCAAGAGAACGATCTCCGAAAACCATAAAAATTGGCATAACACATTGTTAAACGCAATCTGGGCTGATAGAGTAACTCCTAAAACTGCTGTGGGTAACTCACCTTTCTTTCTCATTTACGACAGGGAGGCGATTCTCCCACCACATGTCCTCCTTCAATCTCTGCAGTTATGGCAGAAAGTATATGATGCAGGAGCATCCACACTTCATCAAACGAACCAACGCGAGGAGAAAGAAGAGACAGCTGGACAAGCCAGCAAACCTCAAATTTTGAATTCTACCTTGGTATTGTTGCGCCGTCGTTTAACTAAAGGCATTCAAAGCTGAGCTCACTTGTATTGTATTATGGATAGGAAGGCATTTAATGGTTTTAATGCTGTTAGATAGAAATTAGCTGTAGATTAGACAGTTTTTACTTCCAGGAGGGAAAACGAATATAGGCACCCTCCTTGTATAATTGAGATTATTATTCAGCATTAGAGGGAGGAGCAAGAGAGAGCATAACAAATAACTTGTGAAGAACACCTATGTACAGATTGAATTAATAGAAGGAAGACTGTAATTTCAATCCCATGGATGTGTTTGATCTCTGTGTCTTGTTGATATTATTCTGTTGCATACTTGCTTCTTTATATGCTTATCTTCTATATGCTGCGTATGTGATTGCATATCAGGTTCGAAACCTGAGGGAATGAGGAAATAAGTTCC